>PVKU01015380.1:0-18592 GCA_004027475.1 Anoura caudifer | reverse complement strand
TAAATGTTCATAATATTTTCTGACAATTTTTGTATTTCTTTGGTGTCAATTGTTGTTTCTACAATTTCATTTTTTATTTTATTAATTTATGACCTTTCACTTTTTTTTCCTCATGAGTCTTTTAACAGTTCTGTCATTCTTGTTTATCTTTTCTAAGAACCAGCTCTTAGTTTCATTGCTCTTTTTATCATTTATTAGACTTTATTTCATTTATTTATGCTCTGATCTTTATTATTTTTTCCCTTCTACTCACTTTGCACTTTGTCTGTTGTTCTTTTCCAATTTCCTTTAAGTGTGAAGTTAGATTATTTATTTGAGTTTTTTCTTGCTTTTCTGAGATAGGCCTGTATGCTATGACTTTCAGTCTTAGGATTGCTTCCCCACTGTCCCAGAGACCTTGGGTTGATTTCTTCCTTGATCTCATTGTGGACCAATTCCTTGTTTAGTAACATGTTATTTAGATTCCATGTCTTGCCTATTTTTCACTGCTCTCCTTGTGATTGATTTCTAGTTTTGAAGTATTGTGGTCAGAGAAAATTCTTGATATGATTTGATTATTCTCAAATTAATTGGGACTTGTTTTGTGTTTCTGGATGCCATCTATCCTAGGAAATGTTTCATATGCACTTGAAAAGTACATCTATTTTGCTGCTTTGTTGTGAAATGCTCTGAAGATATAAGTTAAATCCATTTGACCCAGTGTGTCATTTAAGGCCACTCTCCCCTTCTTGATTTTTTACCTGGAAGTTGAATTGATGTCAATGGGGTGTTAAAGTCAATGACTATGACTGTATCTCTGTTAATTGATATTTGCTTTACATCTTTGGGTGCTCCTATGTTGGGTGCAATAATGTTTCCTAGAGTCATATCTTCTTGTTGGATTGTTCCCTTTATAATGATAAAGTCGGTGTCCTTCTTTGTTTCTTGTTACAGCATTTGTTTAAATTTTAAGGTGCCCAGACTTCTGTCACCTCTGTGCCACACTGGAAAAAGAGTTGTCTTGGGCCACACATTAAACACATTATAACACATAGTCACAAAACAATCTCATAACCTTTAAAGTAAATTTATGACTTTGTTTTGGGCTCTATTCATAGATATCCAGGGCAGCATGCAGCCCATGGGCTGCAGGTTCGATTCCCCTGAAAGTCTATATATATATATTGGATATAAGCACTGCTACCATAGCTTTGTTTTCATTTCCATTTACATAAAATCATTTTCCAACCCTTTACATTTAGTTAGTGTTTATCTTTTGATCTGAGATGAGTCTCTTGGAGGCATTTTATCTATGGGTCTTGTTTTCTTATCCATTCAGCTACCTTATGACTTTTGGTTGGAGCATTTAAGTCATTTAGATTTAAGGTGATTATTGATGGATACATATGAAGTGCCATTTTATTGTTAGACTCTTTCCCTCTGTTGCTGTTGTTGTTGTTGTTGTTGTTGTTGTTCTTCTTCTTCTTCTTCTTCTTCTTCTTCTTCTTCTTCTTCTTCTTCTTCTTCCTCTTCTTCTTCTTCTTCCTCCTCCTCCTCCTCCTGCTGCTTCTTCTTTCATCTTCTTCCTTCTTCTTTCTTCTCCGTCTCCTTCTTCTTCTTCTTCAAGCAAACCCCTTAACTTTTGTTGCAGTACTGGTTTTCTACAGGGAACTGGTCCTCCTGGCAGTGGCAAATGCATCCCAGCTTATCAGAAAACCAGCTGGCATGAGTCAGTACACAGGAGCCAAACCCATGGATTCACTTTCCCATGGGAAAACAGGCCTGCATTATACCTAGGCTGCTTTGAAGCTTGTTCTTGCTCAAACTCCCTCACCCTGAGTTGAAGCAGCAAATGTTTACTGCATATCTTTAAGTAATTTCCTGAAGTCTGTGTTAATTCTCTCAAGGACAGAGTGTAAACAGATGAATCACTTTTATCATTCCTTTTCATTAGCAACATTTTTTCCTTGTTAATCTGTAAGAAGTAATCAGTAACATACTTTCCTTTGTTATCTGAAAAAAGTAATCACCTAAAGCAAACCTGAGCATAATGAATGAGAACCTCCTTTGCTGTATGCTATTAGAAAGCAGTAAAAACTTGTCCAAGCAAGTGTTGATGTACTCTCTCACTCTGAGATTGGCCATGCAGTCCCTTTTTCCCCACAGAACATCAGTAGTCTGTGTGAATTTGTTCATTGTATCTGCAACACCATAGATACCACTGGCCGGAGTCTGCTTAGCTTTTTCTTGTTTGGGAATCTCCTTATTTCTCCTCAGGGCTCTCTTTTGATTTTAAATGATAGCCTTGCTGGGTAAATAGCCTTTGTGCTAGATACTTACTTTTGCTCATCTTAAATACTTCATGCCAACCCCTGCTGGCCTGAAATGTTTCTGTTGAGTAATCCGATGCCAATATGCTTCCAGATCTTCAGCTGCTACCCATGGGAGCCCAGTCAGCCCTCTCATGCCTCCTCCACAGTCCCTACTATTCTCATTGTGCTGAAGTGGTTTCTTTCATCTCTCCAGGATTGTAAGGCTTCTCTCCACCCTGTGTTCAGCCAGTTCTGAGCTGTTTTTAAAATATCCCTTCATGTTCCCAAATTGCCTCTGTCATAAAGTTTTCACATAAGGCAAAAGCTTCAAGATATAATTTTCAAAAATATTTTCTGATGCCAAAATACACATAATAAGAATTGACTACATTAAACATTTCAAGGTGCAGTTCAATAGTACTGGATACATTCCCCTTGCTGTGCAGCTATCATTAGACTTTATCATTGTGCCATTCCCATCAACCGTGCATAAGCATTGTGACCTGCACGAAGCATCACCAACACTTGGCGATATTATATTATATTATGGTTCTTTGTAATGGGTATGTTAGTGGGTGTGAGATGGGATCTTATTGTATTTTTAAGTTTTTCTACTTGAAGTATAACTGACCTACAATAGTCTATTAGTTTCACATGGACAACAGAGTGACTCGTATTGATGCAGATGGCAAGGTGATCACCACGGCAGGTCTAGTTACCCTCCGTCCCTCTAAAAAGTTATTACAGTGTATCGACTACATTCCCTATGTTGTTTGGTACATTCCAGAGATATATTTATTTTAAAAGTGGAAGTTTGCACCTTTTAATCACTTTTACCTCTATTTGCTATCCTTCCATTCCAATTTTCCATAAATTACCAGTTTTTTCAATACATCTATGAGCCTATTTTTATTTACTTTGTTCATTTGTCTAGCTTTTTAGGTTCCACATGCAGTTATATCATGCATAGTTATATAGTTATATAATTGTCTTTTTGAGACTTTTTTCTTAATATAATACCTTCCAGAACCATCTATAATATTTCACCCCAAATGACAAGATTTCACACATTTTTATGACTGAGCAACATTTTTCATATAAATGTGTATTTACAAATATATGGTTAAGATATTATTTTCATTTTATTTATTCATATATTTATGAACACTTAGATTATTTCAATATTTTGGCTATTATGAATAAGGCACAACCCTGTAACCAATAGTGGTACATATAACTTTTTGAATTAGTGTTCATATTTTCTTCAGAATAATGACCACCAGTTACATCACTGAGTTATATGGTAGTTCTACTTTTCATTTCTGTAGAAATCTCCTTGGCTTTTTTATTAGCATTTTATGGGACATAATTTCTTACTAGTTTCTGAACCGAACACACAGCCATAGGCTGTGGATCCCACACTAAACTCAACTGTCGTGGGCATATTGAACTCACCCTCCTTTCTTTGGAAAATCTTTGCAGCCTGTGTCTCAGTAAATTTCAACATCACCACTTGTCAGTGGTCTGAGTGCCCAACACTTCAGGAGCTGTTCTGCTAGGTACACATGTTTGGATGTACAGAGTCAATACAGAGATTTGAAGTCACAGGGTATGAAATCCCTGATTGGGTAAAAAATACCAAAGTTAAAAAAAAAAACATAAAGGGAACAACTATTTGTGGGCACTTCTGTGCTGAGTTGGAAATGCCTCTCCTCATGCAAAAGAGAGAGTGTAGATATCAACCTCTACAGCAACAATAAAAGTCCTGCACCTATAAAACAAGACATTGGCATCTTGTCCTGAAGTCATTTCTTTTTCTCTTGGAGTCTCTGCTCCAGTATTTTGAGCACTTTGTTGTGGCTGTTAGAGTGTCCTAACATGAGAGTCCTCTTAAAGTTTATTCCCATTGTCTACAGCAGTGTCCAGGTGCCCTCCATATGTTTACATGAAGAAGAACAGAGCTTAGATTCTATGAGGTCATCACCTGCTCCCACTGGTTACCACAGGACCACTGCTCATCCTCTGAAGGACACAATGTCACCTCCACTGTGGACATCGTACAAATGATACCAACCTGAGATAAGAGTTGTCTGAAATATGAACTTAATTCAACAATAATGATAATGTCTGCTCATATTTTTGAGTGTTTATTGATTCAATTCAAATTGTTTAAGAACTACTCACCATGAAAAAAATCTATTATAACATTGCAAATATTTTTATTTAGAATTTAACAAAATATAGTAGGAAAGAAGGGTCACTCAAATTTCACATGCAGCTCAACAGTCCCACTTGCAGTAGACCTGATGGAGCTGGAGACATCACACCGGTAAACCCCAGCATCTTCCCTCTTCACAGGGTCTATGGTGAGGGTTCGGTGATCTCTGGATAACTTCATGTGCTCATTGAGCTCCAGCTTCATGCCATAGAACAACCAGTGGATGTAGAGTGCATTTGTGTTGCATGTCAAGACCACAGTATCCTTATTCTCTGCAACTACGGTGTTGCTGGCTGTGAGGGAGGCTCTGTAGAGAAACAGGGAATGTGACTGATTAAGAATGAGCTTGAGACCAAGAGTCATGGAACTCACTCAGATCTCAGCTGCTCACAGCCCACAGTGAGCTATGTGACAGCCACCAGAGTATGTTCCCAACATTTACAGAAGGACAATTGTCTAAGTTCAGGTGAAATTATGTAAGAAGACAGCTGGAGCTCCTCTGACCCCACATAACTCCAGGGTGATTCCACACATATTCCTTCAGTCATCTATGTTAGCAGCTCACAAAACTGCTTCCCAGCCCATGTGCCCTGTAACCTCATCATCAGATAGAATTTTTCTCTCATGAGCTTTTATTGACCTTTTCCTAGGTCTTCTTCTTTTTTTTTTTCACAAAACATCAGGTCCCACCCCTTATTAGACTTTTATCCATGTTGTGGAAGGCAGGCTTACAACCATGTTCATTTCTGGAGCAAAGGAATTTTACAATAAGTGGAAAAGTATTTAGCTTTGAATAATTTATTAGGCGATAAAAACTGTTCAATAAAGACAGTATTTTTAATAAATGGGTTGCACAGCGATATTCGCATGTGGACAAGTGACATCAGGCATTGTCTAATCTCACACGTAAAAATTCAAAGAGGTCAAATTCTAAAGGTTAGACCCCAAACTATAAAATGCTTAGAAAAGTATAGGGAGAAGCCTTATGACATTGATTTGGAAATGATACTATGAATATGACACTAAGTACACAGGTAAAAAATAGGCAATTTGGATTTGTCAAAATGAAAATGTTTTCTTCATCCAAAGAAAGGTGAAAGGTGACCTATGAAATTGGAGAAAATATTTTGCAAATTATATGGAAAATAAAAGGTTAATGTCTAGAATATACAAAAGGACTTCTAGAACTCAACAGCAACCACAAAACCATATACAAACTGACTTAAAAATGAATAAAATACTTGAATAGACATTTCTCCAGAGAATATATGCAACAGGCCAAAATTCACAGGAAAAAATGCTCAACCCCAGTGCTATTCATAAAAATGAAAGTCAAAACGCTCCAGGTTGCATTTGTTGCTGGTGATGTTGGGTGTGATTAACTTAGCTCTGCAGGTAAGAGAATAAAAATTGCCCTGTGTAGTGCCTTCCCTTTCTTCAAAATCTTCTACAACCATAGTTGGCACCTCTCACATCTCAGTCAACTTGAGTCTTTGAAAGAGCCCAGGAGGTCTGTGCATCACTAGAAAATGCAAGGGAATCTGGGTGCTCAGAGAATGCATGTCCTCCAGCTATATGTGTGGTGGAAAGTACAGACTTTCTCAGGTGTCATTTAAGTATCAGTGTTCGGTTATGGAAAGACATGAAATTGCATCATATACACCCCTGTACTTCTGGTCCTTCACAGGCCACCCTACTGCCTGGTTGACAAGAAGTGTTTCCATCCAACTGCACAGACTTCTATCACCCAGCTGATGTGTGTTTTTGTGAGGCACAATTTTCCAGGACATGCTAGAGACTAGCGTTTGCACAATATTAACAAATAGAGACCAGGGCAAGTGGAATGTAAGTTGGCTTCTCAGGCCTCTTGGCCAAGAGGTATGTCAGGTATTTTAAGGTGAGTGTGAACCAAATTAGTCAGTGAGCCAAATGAGTCAGTGAGCCAAAAACTGAAACATCAAAGTCCAAGAAGTGATTTAGGAAAGAGGAAAAAGGACAGGCAGAAGTTCATTAAAGCAGCAGAATCAAGGGCTCTGCCCTTGACCGTGAAAGTCATTCTCTCTCCCATGAGGGTATGTAAGGACTGGTGCAAATGCAATACAAGTGTCTTATAGCAAGTGGAGTCATGGACTTGCTGGAAGTCTGGCCCTTGTGGGCAATATGTGTCAGGTGCCTTGGAGATGGAAATTTGAAAAAAAACAGTTTTCTGTATATGAAAATTATTATTTACAGCCCAGGGCCTAAGAGCAATTGCAAGAAAGACTATTTTATTAGAGAAAAGAAACTGATTTGAGAGGATGTTCTTGGCTCTTGGAGGCACAGAAAGCCTGTCCCACACGGCAAGAATTTAAAGGACTCTGAATCCAGGTTCCAGGCTCCAAAGTGATTTTGGGTCATTCATTCATTCATTCATTTATTCATTCAATCACCATTTATTCCTTCCTATTTAATCAAAAGTAACTGAATGTTTGTTACATGTTGGTCCCTGAGTTTGTGTCAGGGTTAGATTGGAGAATGAGAAGGCAAACTTCTTTCTTTATAACCCCTGAGGTGACTCCACCAAAACAAGAAGCAAATGAGTAAGTGATGTCAAGTCCAAAGCAGGGTGGTGTGGATAGGCCACATGAGGGGATGGGGTGTGCACTGGTTCTGATTATTACTGCAGGTAATTTGTTCTAGAGTAAAAATACATTATTTCTCCTGTTTTTTTTTTTTCACTGCACAGGCCAAAATGTATTCCTATGAGGTGACCACAGTTGAGATAAAAGGATCTGCAGCAATTCATTGGTTTAAAATCCAAAGCCACCCTCATAGGGTCTCTAAGGTAGAGGAATTCAATCTGAGGCTACACATAGACACTGAGAGGCTCTGATCAGCTGCTCATAGTCTATGTGACTCTGCTTTAGTAACTGCATCTCCAGGTGCCTCAGTTCATTCTCAAGAAGTATTTGGCTGCTAAGTTGTGATTGTAGAAACTGTACAATATTTACAGCATCTGACCTTATCCAGGGAGAGAAGAGCTGCTCAATTAAGTGGCATTGCTTATTACCCTGGGCTGATCCCTGATGATTAAGGAGCTTCCAGGAGCATCTCTTTTCCTCATTTTCTTTCTGGGGATGCTGACTTTCTTCTGAATCTTTCTAAGACCCCCAGGGCAGGAGGTTATACACAAAGACATTGTCTAACTGCGCCCTCCACACACAGACTCAGGTGATACCAAACTCCATTTTTGCCAAGATGTGGCTCTTGCTCCTGAGTCCTGACTGGTGACCAGATCAGGATGGTTGTGTCTTGGGCAACCATTAAACCATTTCTCACTCAGCCTTTCCCAGGAGCCCAAACACAACTTAACAGACTCTCCACAGTCCCTGGGTTCAAGATCCCTAGGACAAAGTACTGGAGAGGATATTCTGAGCTGAGCTCTGCAAGTATATCAGGGGGCTGCTCAAAACATACTTTGAACTAGCACATCAAAGTCATTCTCAAGGTTAAGCTCATAGGCAGATGCTTAGGGGGCTGAACTGAGATAGGACACCCTCTGCAGAGTATCTTCCATCACAAGGATCCTTTTGTCTACAGTGACTCTCCACAGCAGTGCAAGTTGGGAAGGGAACTGATAGCTTAGGAAATTTATCTACACAATATGCAACATGAACTAAAATGTGGAGAGGAATGGAAGCAGAATTCAGGGATGTCTGTCCTGTGTGTGAAGTAGAATCCACCCCGACCAACACCCAGTGATCAGAGAGCAATCACTCACCGTATACCTTCAGCTCCCCAAATTGAATTTCTTTTCGTTCATCTGTGATGTAGGCTACCACATTGTACATTCCTGCATCATTCATGGTGACATTATCTATCAGCAAGGATCCATCAGCATTTATTCTCTCTCGTCCACTGTATGCAGGACCTTTTATATCATATGTTGAGAATGTGAAACGAAATGCAATAATCTGATTCCTGCTTCTCCCTCCCTCCCTGAACCATACGAAGGCTGTGACATTGGGAGGTGCATTGTGGAGAGGTAGAAGTGCAGCCTCCCCTTCAGCAACGTAGGTCGACACAATAGAGACTTGAGCTGTGGTGAGCTGGCACCAGAAGTTGAAGAGTGAGACTAGAAAATAAGAAAAAAAAAGATCTATGTTTGCATGTATACACTGTGATGGAAAGATAAGTCCCTGAATCCTGGGTCTTTTTATTTCTCAGCCTTGATCTATAGATGAGAGTGTGTCTTCCTTGGTTAAGGTCCACAGCATGGCCCCATTATTTCAGAACCTCCAAAACTGTTACTTTTTCAGTTTCAAGAAGTCTTTTCTAGGTGTTCTCTTGCTCACCCCCTCCTTATGCTCAGACTCCTTCCTATAGTCAGGGGCAGTTTTGGAAGACACTATGCTGGCCACCTTCTCTAAAAATCCTCTCTTCACTTCTTTTTTCCCTAGGGTCTTGTGCGTACCTCACATAACATCTAAATCTTTCCTTTTCCTCTCTCTTTCTGAATATGGGCTAAATTAAAACAAGGATTTGTTGGATCTTGTGCCTCCAGGGGCATCAACCAGCTGCAAGTAAATAGCATTGAATGAATGAACAAACCCAGGGTTTTACCTTGTGGGGTATATTTGACCATTTCTGAAGCTGGTGGTAGAGACAATGCCTAGCACCTCTCATTATGTTTCTATTTTTTTCTGGTGTTTCCTGACATAAATCATTATTATTACCAGTTTTTATTACCCATAGTTAATGATGAATAACAGGAAAGGAAGAGCTATTGATGTTTCCCTGCCCCACACCACTTCCAGATTATGAGATTTTCCTCTTTCTGACCCCCTTCTCAATCCTACTCTGCTCCTTACCCTTCAGTCTCAGGTCCAAATGGGAGCCTTCCCTCCTTTCTGAGAGCACTGGTCTCTTTAGCAGATTTCAGCCAGTCTCTGTGTCAGATCCTTTGTCTACCCCAAGGAATTGTCTCCTACTTACCAGCCACCAGGAACCATTGCCAGTGGACAAGTCCTCTGCGGGTAGAGACCGACAGGGATCCCATGGTTTATGTTTGCTCTGTGGCTGCCTCTTTGAGAGAAGCTTGAGGTTCTGTAAGGCTCACGGGCACCTCTGTCCAGAATGGTGGAGTCTGCTGTGTGTCCTGCCTGTGTGCTGAGCTTTATTCAGGGGCATGTTTACTATTCTTGTCATGTGGGCTGGGGGCAGGGAGAATGCACATGACCATCCCACTCCCTGCCTTCATTCTGCAATCACAGTGCCTACTTACCAGTACTTGTCCCCTACATTTTGGCTCCCTGGGAACTCCTGAGGTTTCTCAACACCACACACATGCACACATGCATACAAACACACACACAAACACACACTCTCATGCTGTGTTTGGAAGCACTAGAGTAGGTTGTCTGGATTTCAGACATTCCCAAGAACTTCCTGTCACCTGCACATTACCCTTACCCACAGCCTTCTCTCTATCACATTTAAGCTTTCCCTTTAGAGCATGTGTTCTGAAGCTAAGTCACAAAGACATCAACCCTGCTGTGCATCAGATCACCTGTGAAACTTAATAAACATCACAATGCCCAGGTGACACCTTAAAAATACAGCTTCAGCAGTTGTCCTGCTAATGTGGGTGTCCATTCAAAATGAGATGTCTTGATGTGAAGTTTGAACTCTTTCTCCTGCTCTTCTGTCCACAGGGAACGTCTCCAGATTCTGTCAAATTGCAGATTCTAAAGAGGTGGCAGTGGGTCAGAGACTCTGCATCGCACAAGCTCTCAGGAAACAGAGATCCTACTGGTCTATAGGGAGCAGTCTTGTAATAGCAAGACTGACGAGGGCTCATTTACCCCTGAGAGGAGGACCCACTCATGCCAGCATTGATCACAGCAGTGTTGTGTCTTGGTCTGTGGTCTGTCAGCATAGCACAGAGAACCCCAGGTGTCCTCAAAATATGGAGATTATTTCTGTTTGTGACACAGAACCCCAGGTGGGTATCCAGTCTTCTTCATGTTCTCAAATGCTCTGAGAAGGATTTATTCCCTCCCATCAGGAAGGTCACAGAGATGACACTGTGGGTGAGAGATTTCAAGGTGGGTGACACCTGCAGTGGGAACCTATCTTCCATCTGAGGTTGTCACCAGACTGCACTTTGCTTCCAGGGGCAAAGATTCAAAGCCCAAAGTATCAGTAGGACTTGCAGTTTTTGGTTGTGAAGTAGGAGGTGTCCTGTTGTCCCAGGAAGAAAGGACTGTGAGGAAAGATCAGGTGCCTGTGGGATTCCTGGTCCTCAAAGAAGTTTCATGTCTCTCCATGTCTGTTTATTGGACCTGTCTTTGTGCTTTTGACTGTAGGACAACTTCCGATTTCTACCCGAGAGGCTTTCCTGTGGTCACCAGATTTGCCCATGGATGATGCCAGGCATAGGGTAGAGAGCAGCACAAAAGCCCCTGACAGAGGACATGCTCCCAGATTCTGTGAAAGTAATAAACTTTCAAACCTGAAAGCGATACAGTGTTTATTTGAGCAAAACTGACCACTTATGCCTGGGAGAAAGGACTCAAATCCTTTGAAGACATGCCCTTTTGGCTGCTTGTTTTTCACATTATAAAGTATAAAGTGAAAATGTTTCATAGAATCCATTAGGAAATGACAGATAACTTAGCAGGATAATCTCCAGAATCAGAAAAAAGGCAAAAGGAAGCAACATATTTTTTACATCAATGTGTAAAGGATTACTAATATTTACATGGTAGACAGAAGGGGTTCAGAGGACCTGATAACATAAAGGTTTCTGTGTTATCATACCCTTGCTCCAGATTCTGTATTTTCAAATGGTCCAGCAAAAAAAAAAAAAAAAAAAAAAAAAACATTGTGATCTGTCAAAGGTATCCTATCTAAGACGGAAAAAAAAAAAGACAGGGCTCACTCAAGCAGATGATAGAACTTTCCTCAGGAAAATATAGACCTAGGATGTGACAACCTGCCATCACCTGTCCAGCTAGAAATTTCTGATCCTGTGAGGCTTATCAGACCTGCCACATGGCCCCCTGAGCTTTTCAGGGTTTCTGCACAGCCCCTTTCTGTTAACAGTCTCTAGAAGTAGCAGGTGGAACAGAGAAGTCAAGAGGGAGGACGCATGGAAGGCCTCATGAAGTAGGTGAGCAAAATCAAGCTTCCACTGTTCAGTTTCCCTTACTGATTTAACTTGTGTTGCATCATGCTCTTGGCTGGGGCCTGGAAACTCCAAAGAGAAGAAGAAACTGTGGGCCCTCAGCTCATTGACTTTACCTTGTAACAGCAAGCAGCCTTCAGATAAATCATGGATGTAAAGAATTATCCACAAGCAAGTGAAGGGTCATAAAGGAAAACTTCTGGAGCATTTACTACATGTACTTGAATATCAGCTGGTCTGAGGATCACAGAGAGCACTTCTGAGAAATGACTGTTGGATAAGACCTGAAGAGTTAGTGGCCATTTTCTCCTTGATAAACAGAGGGTGTTTTAAGAAAGTTGCCTATAGAGGACTAACCTTTGGTGGGCTGACCCTTGGCTGGATGGAGGAGTGGACACAGTCTACATGGGGAGCTTGTGGAGTTAGGAAAACGGTGTAATGATTGATACTGATGAGGTTGGCCCTCACTGGGCTGTGGCTGCTGCTGGTTCAGGGAGATCATGATGCCAGAAAGGCTCCAGCCTGCACAGCAATTCTGCTGCCCCCTGCTGCACACACAGAAAAATGGGCAAGAAAATGTCATGTTACTGTTAGGTATTTCTTTGTTTGGTTTTGTACTTTCCATTCAAAATATACTTTAGGCAATAATTAATGTATGGATAATTTTAACATATTCATTGACTTGTAGTTGAATATCATCAGCTTAACTTACTGAAAGGATGCAGTTCATAGAGTGTTTTCAGAAGCATGCACCTGAAACGCTGTACAATGAAAATAAAGACCATGTCCCTTACTATTAATGTCTTCTCATGTCCTCTCACAAGCTCCCTTTTCTTCACCTCTGAACCACCTTTTTTACTGTTAATGAAACACTCAAGGTCTGTTTTCTTATTATCAATTTTTTGCATTATCTGGAATTTTCCAACTTTTATCATAAAGTATATAAATTTAGGCTGTGGTTGTCTTCTTGGTGCAACACATCTATTTTGATATATTTCTTTCTCCTTATTCTCTAGTTTGCTCTCATTCCTGGGATGCATTAACTTTATATATTCACCTCTGTACGGACATTTGTGTCGTCTCCAATTTGGGACTGTTAATTTAAACCTGCCATGAACATGAATGTAGTACAACCTTTAAAACATAGAGCACGGTTTTTAAAACCATGAATAGCTAGAGGAATGGAAGTTAGGGAGTTGTCACAGGGAGTCTTGTCCCAAGGTCCCACAGCCACAGCCCCACCCAGAGGTACAGAAACACCTGCTTCTTCACGTAAAACTGTGTCTCCCACAGCCCACGATCAGTCAACACAGTAGCAGAAATAATGACTTCATCTCCCTTGCAGCTTCCAAAGGACACACAAGTGCACCTCAGAGGCTGAATTTAATTCACATATGGATTGTCAATCACTGGGAGTAGGGAAAAGGTTCTGTTTAAACTTTCAATTCCTCTAATATACAAGGCAAGGTAAAAAAGTTAAGCATATTGTAAATTGTACTGCTATGAAAGACACACACCATAAGATCTCACCTAGAAGAGGAAAGTAATCAACCAAACAAACAAGCAAGAAAAATATGACCGGAGATATTGAAATTAAGAATAAACTGACAGTAGAGAGAATGGAGCTGGGAGGGGTAACATAAGGGGGGAAAGGAGAGAAGGGTTTTCAGGAACATCTATAAAGGCCACATGGAAGAAATCAAAGGGGGGTAGGATCAAGGGTGGGAATTGGGGATGCCTGGGGTTGTGGGGCATCATAGACAGTTATACTTGAACAACAGTAAAAAAAAAAAGTTAAAAAAAAGTTAAACATACATTCCTAGTGCCCATAGAAAATACACAGAATGTCTGAGTCTACTTGTAGGCTGTGCAATTCTGGGAGTGACCTTACCCAAGAAGCCTCAAGTCTCTCATGAGATATCATAGAAAAATGATTGACCTTCTTTCTTGGATTTTAGAAAGAGCATCTAAAATGTTTGACATTTTCTAAGTGATGGGGGTGATGAGTGTCTTTTGTTGTGGTGAGGCATCTCATGGCAGACCTCTGGATAGTTGCAGAGTGAGGGCAGGTCACCAGAAAGACCAAGTTCTAACAAAAAGCTTGGAATTTTCCTTTGTCAATCTAAGAGATGTTTCAAGCTGAAGAGTATTTCTGTGAGTCTACTTGAACCAAACATAATGATGATTATGGGGAAGAAAAACCTCAGTGGATTGAGAAAATGTTCTGAAGAATGGCTATTTTGCACCATATTTTTTACA
This sequence comes from Anoura caudifer, assembly GCA_004027475.1. Lineage (NCBI taxonomy): Eukaryota > Metazoa > Chordata > Mammalia > Chiroptera > Phyllostomidae > Anoura > Anoura caudifer. The sequence goes on along the minus strand of PVKU01015380.1, from coordinate 4,656 downwards.
GCATTGTCACATCCAGGGGCCTTCATCCAAATGAAGAAATCTCTGTGATTGGATACAATGTAGAAGAAATAGACACATATATTTGTTAACTGGGTTGGTATAAGAAAGTCAGCAGTTAAGAATTAACACAATAACAGCACTAGCTGGTGTAACTCAGTGGATTGAGCTCTGGCCTAGGAATCAAAGGGTTGCCAGGTAGATTCCCAGTCAGGTCACATGCTTGGGTTGCAGGACTGGTCCCCAGTGAGAGGCAACCACACAGTGATGTTTCTTTCCCTCTCTTTCTCCTTCCTTTCCCCTCTCTCTAAAGATAAAAAATACAATCTTAGCTAAATAAAGAATTAATTCAATGAGAAGATATGTATCCCTGGTCTCTGCTTTGGTGTGTGAGGAGTTTGAGAAAAATAAAATTACCCTCACATTTTAAAGGTAAGTTATGGTAGAGGAAAAAGATGATAAACACCCTCAGTTAAGGTAAAGATTGACCTTCATTAGGAAAGAGACCAGCCTAGGACATGACTACACACCATGACTCACTTTGGTTAAGAGTTTTAATTTCAGACCATCCTTTGTGGTTACTTAAGTTTATGTGCTGTAAGTCCAACCTTGCAGGCCTTCCTGAGCTTGTGGAGTTTAGTATGTGGCCCCTTTTTTTCTCTACACTGCTTTGGTTATGAATCAGCTGAAACAATGGATGATGATTGATGTTTTGATTAGACAACATTGTCTCAAGTGCTAGGAAGGGAATCTTAGGAAGCCTGAGTGGTAGCATTTTTCTTGATGAATGATACACCACTGGTGATGCAGCAAGGCCTTCATCTTGGATGGAAGTGAAAGCTTCTGGAAGGAGAAAAGCAGGTAAATGGGATGCAGTGGACCCACAGGTCTTTATTAGAAAAACACTCTGGATCATTTTGAACCTCTAAGCTATCATGGACTAAGTGTTGCTATCTCATTTCTCTGTGTTTTGCATCCTGAATTACATTTACTTACACTTTGAGGGCACACCATGCAGCAAACCACTTTTAACAGTCTGACCATGAGATGTAATACTATTTACTATGACATATCTATTATTAACTATTAATTTTTAATCAGATGTCTGCTAGTTTGAATACACTTGGAAGCTGCCACCATAGGATTTATTTGGAGTGAAGCTGCGAAGACACCATGTAAATGAAAATTAGTCTGAAGGTTCGACAGGTGAGGAGGACAGTAAGAGTTTCATAAGTACCTTTCTCTGCTTCAGGATAAGATATGGAGGGCCATTTTTTATAGCCACTTCAGCTCTCATTTCTACTAATATAGTTAGTAGTCCTTGCTGCACTAAGGTGTAAAGGCATTCACACAATTTTGTTCTAGTATTTATTATAAAATTTTCCTCTCAATGTGTTTATTCCAGTGACCTTCTACCAATTTTATTGATCTTAGTTTGTCTCTTTTTACTCATTCAGAAATAAATTACTTATTAGAAGAAACTACATACTTTTTTCCTCTTAAAACACACACATCACTTCTTCATACAGTCGTATTTCTTTTCAACTTCAAAATGTTACCAGAAATGGATCCTGACTCAAGGCAGGTTTGCTGAAATGTATCCAGTGGTGCATGGATTCTTGACTTTGTGCAAGAAGAATTCTCCCCAAAAATTAAAATGTAAAAATTAAAAAAAAAATACCAGTATAAAAAAACTTGGAACATTCTCAGAAAACTAAAATACACCTGCCTTTTGACCCACCAATTCCACTGTTAGGATTGCATCTTAATAACCCTGAAACACCAGTCCGAAAGAACCTATGCACCCAAATGTTCATAGCAACATAATTTACAATAGCCAAGTTCTGGAAGCAAACTAGGTGCTCATCAGTAAATGAATAGATCTAAAAACTATTGTATATTTACACAATGGAATTCTATGCAGCAGAAAGAAAGAAGGAGATCCTACTCTTCGCAACAGCATGGATGGAATGGAGAGCATTATGCTAAGCGTAATAAGCCAGATGGTGTAAGAAAAATACCATATGATCTCACCTTTAACAAGAACCTAATCAACAAAGCAAACAAAAATTTTTAAAAAATTAAAAATAAATTTTATTGATTGTGCTATTACAGTTGTCCCATTTTTTCTCCCCTTTATTCCCCTCTGCCCTGTACTCCCCTCTCACCATTCATGTCCATTGGTCATACATATAATTTGTTTGGATTTTCCTTTCTCATACTATTCATAACCATCCCCTGTCTGTTTTGTAACTACCATATAAGCTTCTTATTTCCTGTAACTTTTCCCACATTTTCCTTCCACCCCTCCCCACTGATACCCCTCCATCTGATGTGCATTGCTGTGAATCTGTTCATGTTCTAGTTGTTCACCTAATTTGTTTGTTTTTTTAGGATTGATTGTTGATAGTTGTTTTGTCATATTTTAGGTTCAGTTGTCCATAGAGTTTGTTGTCATTCTACTGTTCACAGTTTGATCTTCTTCTTTTTCATAGAGAAGTCCCTTTAACATGTCATATGATAAGGCTTGGTGACGGTGAACTCCTTTAATTTGACCTTATCTGGGAAATACTTTATCTGCTTTTCCATTCTAAATGATAGCTTTGCTGAAGAAAGGAATCTTGGTTCTAATTCCTTGCTTCTCATGGCTTTGAATACATCTTTGCAGCCCCTTCTGGCCTGTAAGTTTTCTATTGAGAAATCAGCTGCCAGTATTATGGAAACTCTTTAGTAGGTAACTGTCTCATTTTCTCTTGCTTCTTTTAAGATTCTCTCCTTATCTTTAATCTTGGGTAAGGTAATTATGATGTGCCTTGGTGTGTGCTTCCTTAGGTCCAACTCCTTTGGTACTCTCTTAGCTTCCTGGACTTCCTGGAAATCTATTTCCTTTTCCAGACTAGGGAAGTTTTCCTGCATTATTTGTTCAAGTAAGTTTTCAATTTCTTGCTCTTCCACTTCTCCTTCTGGCAACCCTATGATTCATTTGTTGGAGTGTTTAAAGTTGTATCAGAGGTTCCTGAGGCCTCTCCTCACTTTTTTTTTTTTTTTGAATTCTTGTTTCTTCATTCTGTTTTGGTTGAATGTTTATTTCTTCCCTGTGGTCCAAACCATTGATTTGATTCCCGGTTTCATTTTCTTCACTGTTGGTTCCCTGTATATTTTCCTTTATTTCACTTTTCATAGGCTTAACCTTTTCCTCTATTTTGTGACCATACGCAACCATTTCTGTGAGAATCCTTTTTACCAGTGTTTTGAACTCAGCATCTGATAGGCTGGCTATCTCTTCATTGCTTGGTGGTATGTTTTCTGGAGCATTGATTAGTTTTTCCATTTTTGTTATACATATATTTTTTGTCTCATCATACCTGTTACATAGTAAGGGGCATAGCCTTAGGTTTTTGCCAGGGTGGGAAAACCCCCATAGGTGCATTGAGGTGCTGTATGTGGGGGAGGGGTACAAGAGGAAACCATGCCAGGTACTCAGCTCTCTTTGGGTTTACATTCACTTCCCCAATAGCCACAAGCAAATTGGGCTCTTCTGTTGCTGATTTCAGGTGGGTGGGTTTTTATATGATCTAGGGCCCTGTGGGTCTCTCCAACTATTTCTCCTGTGAGGCTAGGAGTTTCTCCCACTGTCTCAACCCCCACAGGGTTTTCTCAGTCAGAGGTTTTGAGTCTTTATTTTCCTACACTGGAACCCTTAGTTGTGCAGTCTGTCTCACTCCCCAGTCAATCTTCCCAGTGTATCTGCATGCAAATGTGGGACTCTCCTCTCTGCCACCCCCTGGCTTGTTCACCCTTGTCCTCCAGCCCCCTCCTTGCCACTAGTACTCTCCATCCTGGTTGCTCATCTCCACCCCTCCTACTGATCTGGATGAATGTTTCTTCTTTAACTCCTTGGTTTTCAGGCTTCCAGGCAGTTCAATTTTCTGGCAGTTCATGTTATTTTTTGTTTTTAAATTTGTTGTCCTTCTTCTCATTGTGCAATGAGGCAAAGTGTATCTACCTACACCTCCATCTTGGCCAGAAATCCTCCTGTTAAAGTTTTTTTCCAACAATGTTGTTGAGTGTCATCTTTAAATGATTTTTTATTTATTTGTATTTAGAGATAGGGGAAGGGAGGAATAAAGAGATGGAGGGAAACATTTATGTGTGGTTGCCTCTCATGAGCTCCACAGTTGGGGAAATGGCCAGCAACCCAAGCATGTGCCCTGATGGGGGATCCAACCTGTGACCCTTTGGTTGAGAGGTTGGGGCTCGATCCACTGACCACACTAGCCAGGGCAGTGAGTGTCTTTAATTGATGCCTTTTCCTTTAGACACAATGTGCCATTGTCTTTGAAGTCATCATCTTTACCCAGGAGTCCACTTGTGAAATGAATATCACTAATTTATCAGTTCTGACATGTTGCTTAATGAGTTTTTTTTTTTTCTATAATAATGCAGACTGATGTCTTTTGGTAAGATTGATCTATATGTCCCTTTGTTTAGATGAATATGGTGACTGGTGACTGTTTAATGAGGAAAAAAGCTATGTATTTCCCAAAATAAATAAATTTTAGGTTAAAAAGCTTTTAGCTAAGGTGGATTAAAATCTTCTGAAAATTTAGTTAGTTAAGTTGTAATTGTACTTTTTGTATGTTTCACCAACTAGATACT
>PVKU01015379.1:0-18595 GCA_004027475.1 Anoura caudifer | reverse complement strand
TATGAAATGTTAAAGGAACTTATCTAAGAAAAAGAAGATAAAAAATATGAACAGTAAAAAGACAGCAAACTCACAGGTATTAACAACCAGACCTAAAACAAAAGCCAACTAAGCAAACCACTACAACAGGAGCAGAAACACAGAAATGGAGATCACATGGAGGGTTAGCAATAGGGGAGTGGGAAGAGGAGAGAGGGGGGGACAAGGTACATAGAACAAGTAGCATAGATGGTAGGTAGAAAATAGACATGGGGAGGGCAAGAATAGTGTGGGAAATGTAGAAGCTAAAGAACTTATGACACATGGGCATGAACTAAAGGGGGGAATGTGGGTGGGAGGGGGTGTGCAGGGTGGAGGGGAATGAAGGGGGGGAAATGGGACAACTATAATAGCATAATCAATAAAATATAATTAAAAAAAGAAATGAAATCACTGAAGGAATATCTTGTTGTGGTACTTTAGAAATCCCAGGAAATCAAAATTCTCTATAATAACAAATGGTGTAAAAATATTGAAAAGCAACCTTTTCTTAGGAAAGGTAAACACCTAATTTCTAACACTGTTCTCCTTAACTCTCACCTGTACCACTTTACAGAAACAACTAGAATCATACTATCACACTTAGAGTGTGCTTTCAGGATCCAGAGCTGGGTCTGAAGAGAGTGATCCCAGAGAGGATAGCCAGGAAATTTGATGTATAGCACCCAAAAAGCACAAGATGCTGAGGCATAATTTCAGCTGAAAAAGGTTCCAAAATATCTAGGCTGTGGGCAGTAATGCAGATCAAGCATATTTACCACTTAGTGGTCCAGGGAAATTTGTCTATTCACATCTGGATCTCAGCTGAAGCTAATAAGTAAATTTGAGTATAGAAATGGTGAAAATTAAGCCTCCCAGCCCAGATTCCTATCAAGAGAGAAAGGGTTCAAGGCAACACCCTGGGCTTAAAGGGATACTAATTCTAAGACACAAAGCTAGGTGAATAGTAAAATTATACCACAGAAAAGTAGCTATAAAGCAAGAATCCAGTTTTGCAAACTACACCAATGCAGGAAAAGCTACAACCTGTAGACTAACAACCAGGGTTTGTCTCTTGTATGTGAGATAACAAGGCTAGATGGCAGCAACTCTGACACTACACTGGTCAAGACTGGCTCAGGAATGAGGCCTACTGGGATGAAAAGCAAAGGCTGTCAGCAGTATATCTAACTGCAGGAAGTCAGAAAGAGAAAGGTAAAGGTATGCGTAGTAGCTCTTCCACAAAATCAGAGATGTGTCAACCTGGAAGAACCATAGCAGACCTGCAGGCCCCAGTATCTTAAAGATGTCTCTCATTCCTCACTACCTACAGTCCCTTATTAGAGAATCTGTCCTACCCACAGTCCTGAAAAGGTAGCCATAGATAACCAATGACTATCTTCTTTCACCACAACTGACCAGACCCAAGCTGAGTCAGTAATGTTTTCCTTTTGATAATAGGAATGGATACATAAGACTGAGTTTACCAGAATATGTTCATCAGGACAAAATCAACACTATGACAACTGAAAGTTACAGCAAACTGAAAACAGGCAAGAATGCACAGGACCAGGCAAACATGGAAAAAGGAAGAGACTGCCTGACAAGTTTCTAGTTTCCTTTATGCCCTATATGCATGGGTTAAAAATGCATGTTTAATAGTAACTGAGAATTCTTGGATAAAGTTTCCTTTGAAAACTAGTCTTGTTCTCTAGAATTTTAGGGATCTTTAATAATATGTAATTCCCATTTGCTATGCTGTTAAATGTAGCACTATGTTAAATGTTTAGATTCAATTATAATTATTCTATCTCTAATTGCTATTAAGTTATACTTTAAAAATCCCCAATATCCCAGGATCCACAAACCCCAGGAAGAAAACACACAAAAAAACAAATGAAAAATACATACCCTTCCCTTCAGTGATGGACATCCAAATTTTACTTACAAAATTGTTTCCCATATTTTACTCTGTTTAGATATATAAAAGGTTAACATCTAATTCCATTTACAATGCTGATCCAGCAAGAAAGAAATTAATTTGGCATTAGAGTAGTAACATCAATTTCCCATGTATCTGAAGTAATGCATTTACTGGAAAGAGATTAATATCAATTCCATAAATCATTCACATGCTTTTTCCGGAGTTTGAGACATCTGAGTAATGTCATATATGTGAGCTGATATCACTTTGTGCATACTCCATTCATTAATCTATGCCTGGGGTTGCAGAGTAGTTGTCAGGAGAAAATATAAAACTTGGAAAAGAATCAATCTTTCTGTTATTTTTTTGTGACTTGTTTTAGGTAAGGTAAGCCAAATGATGCCAGAAATGCAACAACATTAATCAATACTGGCAGCCAGCATTTTCAGAAAAAAAAATTAAACATTTGGTCAATTATCTTCCTAGTGATAACAACTACTTAATACTCATGTGATAAGACACATGTAAATGTCAATGCAAAAATTCCATTAAGGATCCTCCATAAAATGCTTACTGAAAGAAGAAATGAATCTGAACCTCTCATAAATAGCAGCTCTTCATTGTTACTGTTGATTTTCATAATCACACAATCTCAAGGTTGTTTGTGCCTGTATTAGTCAGATTCTCCAGAGAAACAGAACCAATGGCTATGTGTGAGTGTGAGTGTATATAGAAATAAATTTATTGTAAGCATTTGGCTCACATTATTATAGAGGCTGACAAGTCTCAAGATCTGCAATTAGCAAACCATAGACCCAGGAGAGCCAATGGTGTAGTTCTAGCTCAAATATAAGCAAACTCAAAATTCAGGAAGAACCAATGCTTCAGTTCACATGAAGGCAGTGAAAAATTGATGCCCCAGCTCAAGGCACTCAGGTAGGTAAAGTTACCCTTTACTCAAGGGCGGTTCAGCCTTTTTGTTCTATTCAGGCTTTCAACTGATTAGAGAAGTCCCACCCACATTAGAGAAGGCAACCTGCTTTACTCAGTCTACCACAAACACCTTCATAGACTCACACGGAATGGTGTTTTACCAAATGTCTGAGTTCTCTATGGATCAGTTAAGTTGGCACATAAAATTAACTATCCCAGTACCTTAAAGATCATCTACCAACTCCCAAAACACAGCCCCAAATTCTTTCATGATACAGAATAAAAAAACAAGACTCAGACATATAAACTCAAATATAAACCTTACTCCCAGTATTAGTTAGGCTTTTTTTTTTTTTTTCTTGAGCAGTTAAAAATTATTACCCTAAACTTAAATCTTTCACTCCAAGTCATCTATGGCTAACAAAACTTCAGAGAAAAGGAAATGTGTAATCCAGTACAAAGAATCCAGGCCCCTGAATCAGACAAAGGTTAAATCTTGTCTGTCATTTACTAACCATTACTTAAATATTGACCCTCAGATATCCACCTGAAATATAGGGAGAATGATGTCTATTTCATTGAATTATAGGTAAAATTAGAGATAAGGTACAGAATGTTTCTTTTGTAGTGCTTGACATTTAATAGATGATCAGTGTTTCCCTAACTGTTCACATTCTGCTCATTTTCGGAACATGTAGGAGAATTCTAGTTTTTACCCTCTTGCAAATAAACAGGGCTGCCCTGGCCAGGCAGCTCAGTTGGTGGAGCATCATCCCATAGCAACCATCACTTTGATGTCTCTCTCTGTCTCTCTTCCCCTTTCTCTTCTCTCACAAATCAATGTAAAAACATATACTTGGGTGAGGGTTTAAAAAAAAGAAAATAAACATGGCCATATTACATTTTGCCCAATACAATGTGACTAAAAATTATTAGTAATAATTTCCAAAGCTTTCTATGTTACTTTAAAATAACTTTACTTTCTTGACTTAAAAACTTACTGAGAAATTTCTCTCTTGCCACAAATTGACAAATCAAAATTCTTTACATTTTAGAGCATAGATGGCAAACACAAGGCCCATGGGCCAAATCCAGCCCTCCACCTTGGGCCTGGCACCTTGTTTCTACCCTGTGGCAGCCCTGAGCTCCTTGCCCCTAGTTAAGGAGTAATTACATTTATAGAGTCCTAAAATTACATTCAGCTCTTTTAAGGCAACCACAAGGCTGATGTGGCCCAATGAAAATGAGTTTGACACCCCTGTTTCACAGTATATTAACAGAGAACATTTTCCCTATCTTCTATCATTTGTGTGTGATAACAATATTGTAAACTAGGTAGGATGGGCTTAATTATTTCATTTTAGCGATTAGATCACATACTCAGAGAAGTTAAGTGAGTTGCCCAAAGCCATACACATAATAGAGCTGGGACTTCTGATTCCTACAATCTACGGCAATAGATTCTATGGCAATACAATCTATAAATGAGAAAAAAGTACCACACTAAGGGTGAATACTTTTACAAAATAACTTACTGAGATGTTGATTTGTTTTGGTGTTTGTATATGATATTCCACATTCTATTTTTCCCACACTGAATTCAGCTACCCACTACACACACATAAACATACATACTCTTCTCCAGGCCCTTCAAATTCTCTTGCCTCAGAGGATACTTGTGAAGCAATAAAATGGTGAAGGACATTTATTTATAGTGTTGGAAGAAGGACTTCCAACACTTCTCTTCCAGACCTTAGCTAGGATTAGGCTAATAGGAAAAGGAGACTTGAGTTGGAAACAGAAGGAAATAAATAATCCCCCACACTGGGAAAATGATAGAAGTCAAGGATCCAATAAGTGGTAGAAGGAAGAGGTGCCCCCTACCAGTCCTCAGCAGGGAAATAGCTGTGCAGGGCACCTAGGGAGGAAGAGCTATGGGCACTAGAGCTATGGATCTAGGCAAAGTTCCCCATAAAAACCCCCATTTCCTGATCGCAGTCAGGCTTTCCATTTTCAAGGATCTGTATGGGCTTGGATGATGAGGATGTCATGGTTCCTAGACATTTCAAAATCAGCTAGGTTTTATCTCATTGCCTGAGTCTTGGAGTATTTGTCATTTTAAGAAAAGAGAAAGAGCCTAAATAAAGAAGGAAAATTGAATTTTCCAAAATCCCAATTAGATGGGAACCACAAATCAGGTGAGTTTGATTTAAATAAACTAACATAATTTGGCATGTCTTGTGGAGTGCATGAACTAGGATCCACACTCAAAACATATAAACAGGCCAAAATCCTTCTGAAAACAAATATACTTAACTCCCAATTTCAAGTCTATAATATTTTCCTGACTATTCCTAAAGGATTGAGTTCTCCAAATTCACAAATGTCACCCCTTCTCCATCAACTGCAGGAAAACTCAATTTTCTGCCTCCATCAATGAGGAGCAAAGTATGCTATGAATACATGCAATTAGCCTTCCAAGATCAAATACAAAGGTCTGTCTAGAAAAAGTCCAGCTATTGTTAATATAACAAGAACAGTTTACATGACATCAATGTAACCTGGCAACCAAGAAGAGAGGACTGAAATGTACATGCATGAACAATGACGACTTCACTGTAATGGTCACTGGGGGTGGTAGATGCTATTGAATGAGCATGTGTACTGTGTGGCCATCGCATACAAAATGACTGAGCTAGTAGAGCAAAGAATCTGCATCAAATTTTGCATTAAGTGTGAATATTCCTGTAAGGAAACTATTCAGATGATTCTGAAGCTGTTAGTGATTAGCAACTTCATCATGACAACCCATCCTCTCATGGATCACATCTTCCGCAGAGTTTTTTGGTGAAACCCTCCTCCTGCCCCTCCTACTCATCTATGTGAATGTGGCTTCTTTAAATCTTTGGTTGTCAGACTTCCACACAGCTCGATTTTCTGACAATTTTGGGTGATCTTTGTTGTATATTCTAGTTGTAATTTTTGCTGTAGTTGTGTGAGGAGGTGAGGCATATTTACCTGTGCCTCCATCTTGACTGGAAGTCCCTGATAATGTAGTTTTATGAAGGCGGTCAGGCTGAAAACCTAGGAAAGAGCCAATGTTGCAGTTTAAGTCAGAAGGTTGTCTCTTGGCAGAATTTCTTCTTGCTCTGGGTAAATCAGTCTTTTGTCCTATTTAGGCTGTCAACTGGTAAGGTGAGGCCCAACTACAATATGAAGGACAATCTGCTTTACTCAAAATACTCTTATTTCAATGTTAATCTCATTCCAATACACCCTCACAGAAACATCCAGAATAATGTTTGATCACATATCTAAGGCACTATGACCCAAACAAATTGACACATAAAATTAATTAGAACACTTAGCCCCTATGAACTTCAGTTTTCTCATTTTAAAATATGTAGAATAATAAACTATTTCATACAATGGTAGTGAAGATCACAAAAGGTTATGTATCAAATGCCTAACACATGGACAACACTCCATAAATGTCAACAATATTAATTCTCCTTATTTTACTCCTCTTCTCCATCTCCCTCTTCCTCCTTTTCCTGCTGTCATGGAATAAAAATTGTAACAATTCCTAATATTTATATGTTATTTTATGGCTCACAAAGTGTTTTCTCATCTATTATGGCCTCTTACAAATTCTGGACCAAAACTAGGGCAAGCATTTTATTTCTATTTTAGGAAAAGGAAATTGTGTAAATTGAGGTTCAGAGAAGTTAGGTGACTTGCTTAACTGAACACAGCAAGTAATCAGCAGAATCTGGAGTTCACCCAAGGTTTACCTAACCTCAAAGCCTGTGTTCAGACACCTTAGCTCATTCTCAGTTATTCAATATTGATCCTTTTACTTGCTGGCTTATTCATGACAACCTGAGCAATGCCAAGTACAAGCAATTAACCAGTCAGATAGGACAGTAAGCTGAAACCCTTTGGGATGAGTGATGGGAATGTACCTGTTACCACTTCGGGTAGCGTGAACTCATGCCCCACAAAATATTTGAATATCATCTGTTTGTAAAAAGTCCAGCCATTGTTAATATAATAAGAATGGTTTGTGCGACATTGAGGTAACCTGGCATCCAAGGAGAGTGGACTGGAATGAGCATTCATAGACAATGACAACTTCATTGTACTACTCAGTGGGGGGCAGCAGACATTGTTGACTGAGCATGTGTACTTGTGGCCATTGCATTCAAAATAACTGAGCAAGAAGAGCAATGAATCTGCACCAAATTTTGTATTAAGCTTGAACATTCCTCTGCAGAAACTATTTGGATGATTCAGAAGGCTTTCAGGGACAATGCAATGAGTATAGTGCAAATAAAAGTGTGGTACAAATGCTTCAAAGATGGTGAAAAATCTGGTGAAAGTGATTCATGTTCTGGAAGACCTGTAACAAGCAGGACACCTGAGAATGTTGAACATGTATGGGCTGTAATCAACAAAGATGGGTGACTGACAGTGTGAAAACTAGAAGCTGATCTGGGGATTCCAAAATCTACTGTGTCCAAGATTGTGACACAAGACCTTGGCATGAAACATGTTGTGGTAAAATTCATTCCACAGCTTCTGCTACCAGAGCAGAAGGAACATCATGCTACAGTTGCTAATGACTTGACTCAAACCACCCTTAATGAACAAGATTGCCTCAAGAAGGCTATAACTGGAGATGAATTGTGGGTCCATGGCTATGAGTATGATTTGGAAACAAAGACCCAGCCATCCCGATGGAAGTCACCTGGTTCTCCATGCCCGAAGAAGGCAAAGCAAAGTTGCAGCAAGATCAAGACCATGTTAACTGTGTTTTTGATTGGGAAGGTGTTGTCCATCATGAGTATGTCCCTCCAGGCCAAACAGTTAATAAGAACTACTACCTCAATGTTCTACAGCAGTTGAGAGATGCAATACGATGAAAACTGCCACAGCTATGGGCAACTGGTGATTGGCAGCTTCATCATGACAATGTACCCGCTCATGCATCACATCTCCTGTAGAGTTTTTTGGCAGAACAGGAAATCGCCCAGGTGACTCAGACTCCCCTACAGCCCAGATTCAGTGCACTGCAACTTCTGGCTTTTCCCAAAACTAAAATCACTTTCGAAAGGGGAGAGATTTCAGACTATTGATAAGATTCATGAAGATACAATGGGGCAGCTAATGGCAATTTGGAGAACTGTGTGAAGTCCCAAGGTGCCTACTTGGAAGAGGACTGAGGTATCATTGTCCTATATGTAATGTTTCTTGTATCTTGTATCTTCTTCAATAAATGTCTCTATTTTTCATAGTACATGGCTGGATATTTTCTGGACAGACCTTGTCATTTATGAGCATTTCCTTCTAAATGTTGCAATGAAACCTTCCCCATGATATATTTCTTCCAACACTTTTGTTTTAAACAAACATGCTCTACTATGTTTAAGAAACACTTTAAATACAGATGTTTTGTGATTGATGTGTAAATTATGAATAGAATGACAAACTGAAAATGAAGATGAAGGCATTGAGTCAGGTTAATCCATCTACCCATTGGATATTAGGTTATCCAATATAAGTTTGAGTAAATAATAAGGCAAGGAATCTTATCCATTTTCCATTATCTCTTCTTCTCTAATAACTCTATTTCTGTATAGACAATAAAGATACAGACAGAACAGAAGACTTTAGAAAAATATCTCACTTATCCAAAAGAGAATGAGGACTTTTAGTTCAGTAGAAACCTAACAAATATTTTAGTACCTACCCTTTTATTTTTAAACAATTGTCATTTATTCATTCATGCCTGGATGCTTTAAGTACCTATTAAAAGCTAGCCATTGTAAGAAAAGGGAAGAAATCATGGTTCCTGCCCACAAGTGGCCTATGCTTGCAAAAAATAATAAAAATCTATGCTCCATAATAGAAATATCAAAAAGGCTGTAATGGGACATTACAAGAGTAAAAGGCCATATAATAGCTAGAGGACTGTAAAAGTAACTTCACTGAAAAATAGCTCAGTGTGCAGTTCTTCAGGATGGATCTGGTTTTAATACATATGTAAAAAAGAACTCTCAAAGAGGATATCATGATCAAAATCAAAATAACAAAGATTTAATATTGAAGGAAGAAAATGAAAATGTCTATGTAAGAAGAAACATACATATAAAGCATGCACTCTCAACAGGGGTGGTATCTGGAGGGGTAAATTTTAGATATTACAATGATTTGTGGCACTCTGAAAAGCTAAAATACATAAAGAGTTGTGCATTATATATGTTGCATTAAAATGTTGTGGGTTTAGGGGGAATTAGAAAAAGAAAATGTGTAAAAAAGATCCTTAGTGGAGTGATAATGAAATACAGGTTAAGAAAAACTAAAGTAGAGTAACAGGATTTAATGGGTAATTGGGTAGAGAGGCAAAGAAAAGCTTAAGATGACTCTGGATACAAAGAAACTGTTAGGATTTTGAAATTGTGGGTAGGTGGGGTGGGGGAGAGTGGTGGAGGAAAATGGAGACAACTGTACTCGAACAACAATAAAAAAAGTGAAAGGGGCTTTTCTTTTTTGAAGTTAGAATATGATAGGTTTGGTTTAGGGAGATGTGCAGTTTAAAATACCAATAGAACATCTAGGCAGAGACACAATCAGTTAGATTAGATATGGAATTGGTGCCTTGAAAAGAGTTGAAGACTGAGGATACTCTCCAAACTGCTTATTCAAAATTTGGCCTACAGACTGATGCAGGCCTACAAACTGTTTATTACAGATCTACTATAACACAGGTACAGCATTATACTTTAATAACCATTTGACATCCAAACTCATGACTGGTATACTTACTTAGTTGAACAGGGTATAAACCAGCTTAAATGTTGACAAATTCATGTAGTGAATTGCATGTGGCATGAGCTTCATATAAGTCATGCACAGCAAGATTATACACAAAACCATAAAAATGCAAATTTAAGAAAAAAACAGTTCTTGAGCACACATAGTTTTTTCAGAACCATTGTACCAGTATATTTATTATGTTCCAACATTATGACTTAATAAAAGTGTATTCCAAAGTTTCTAACAGGGCAGGGACACTAGTAAGTTGGCTAACAAACAGTACTCAAGAAATCAAGCATTCTAATTTCTAGGAAAATTTTTCCTACATGTGCATAAATGCATTTTTACTGGAAGAGAATACCTAGTTTTTATTAGATTCTCAAAAAAATCTGTGACCTAGGAAAGGCTAATAAGCACTGCAGTACAAATTACTTACCACTATTATCTCTGTACCCACAGTACTTGCCACAGACTTCATTCATTCTTTTGACAGTCATTGAATGCCTACTATATGTCAGTCTCTGGTGATAAAGCAAATAGATCAAGTGACTATTTTTTTTCTGTAGGGGACACAGAAAAATAAACAAGTAAATGAACAGGCAGAGAATAAAAACAGGATGATATGATAAAATGATTGGGTGGCTACTTTAGACAAGCTAATCAGAGAAGGCCTCTCTGAGGACGCAATAGGTAAGCTTGGATCTGAATGTCAAGATGCAAATATGGTGGTGAAAGAAGCGGGCAGGGAGGTCAGTATTCCAAGAAGAAGAAATGGCTGAATCAAACTGTCTAAGGCAGAAACAAATATGGCCTGTTCTACCAACAGGCAGAAAGTCACTGTGGCTAAAGCATTATTGGGAAGAATGAGAATGGCATAAGGTAAAGTCAGAAAAGTAGTCAAGGGCCAGATCATTGTAGTCAGGGTAAGGAATCAGGATTTTATGCTAAATTTGTTGGGAAGACAACAGAATATTTTAAATAGGACAGAAACAGGATCTGATTTGAGTTTTAAAAGGATCACTCTGGATGCTGTGGTGAGGATGGACAGCAGGTAAAGGGAGCAAGAAGAATAGAAGGGAACAAGAGAAGCAGCAGTTCCCAATGACAGATGGTGGTCTGAATGAGGGAAGCAGATATAAAGAAATTAATGAATTCAGGATATTCAATGAGCATAATAATTTTCAATGGATGGGTGGATGGTGAATTATTAGATGTGATACTCAAGATTTATAAAGATTAAAGATGGGTGAACTGAATCTTAGAGAATTCCTTAAGGGTCATGTGTAGATAAAACAAGACAGGTCAGTCAGAAATGGGGGTGGAGGATGAGGATGGTATAGTCAATGCGGTCAGGGGAAAAGCATTTCGAAATGCTGCAGAGGAATCAAGAGCTAAGACAAGACCACAGAATTACATGAATAAGTCCCTGGCAACCTTTCAGAGAATTATCTTGCTGGAGTAGTGAGGATACGAACCAGACTGTAAGGATAAAGATGTAATAGGTATACAGAGATATTTCTATTTTTACTGAAAATATTTCTAAAATCATCATGTATGTAATTTAAACTGATCTTGATGATAAATAACATATAATCTTGTACTGATAATAAAGAACAGACATCTAGAAAGTTGTATGTTTACATTTCATTATTTTATTTTTTATTTTTCTGCTTCCTTCCCTACATCAGCTTGTCAACTTTGATTTCTCAGCAAAGAGCTTCCTATCTCCTCAGGTTCCACTCTGTCCACAAATTTCCTGAGATGATAACCCACATTATCAAGATAGTTAGAATTGTGTCTAAATAAAAAGGAATTAATTCTAGGTATCTGCTCCAAGGAGTAAGGTGCATGAATATTTTGTAACAATTATTTTGACTAATCAAAAGTCACCCTATCTTGACTCACCCAAGTTCTCGGTAATACTCTAAAAAAAGTAAGCTTTCTGAATATGTGTTTGTTTTCCATAAATCAATATAGCCATGCTAAATTCCTTAATTTTACATCTTACAATTTAAGGCCAATAGTTATAAGAGTACAATAAATGCATGTATAACTAATTTCATCTTGTACAGTTCTACTCATTCGCGCACTGATTCTTCAATGAATATTTTTTGAGCACCTATGCCAGGCAACGTTCTGGGCCCCAGGGAAAAAAAGAAAGAAAAATTCTACCTTTGCACAGTTTGTATTCTAGTAGAGGAGACAGACAACAAGTTAAAATATAAATAAATAAGTGAAATTTATGTTATGGTAGTGTAAGTGCTAAGGTGTAAAAACAAAGCATATAGAGAAATAGTAAATGAAAGGGTAAAAGAGCTGAAAATTTATACAGGGTAGCTAAGACAGGCCTCACTGAAAAGATGACATTTGAATAAATAACTAAAGTAAGGGAGAAAACCATGTTATCCGGGAAAACATTCTAGGAAGAGTATTAAGGTGTAGTGTCTGTGTTGTCTCCTCTATAAAGTTGCACAATAGCTTCCCACACACACCATACCCCAACCCATCCCATCCCATCCAGCCATACAGATATGAATTACTTCCTTCCTTGTGGGGAGGGGAGTAATTTCAGTACTTACCATTGACTATCTGCTAGGCTAATGGTAATTCTAATCCACACAATAACCCTGTAATGTAAATATTGTTATATCTATTTTAAAGATGTGTTGAAGCTTTGAGTTTAAATGACCTGCTCAAGGTATAGCATTAATGAATGGTGGAGCTGAGATTTAATTCCTTCTGCTCTATAGAACTCTCTCCCTGGCTACCATGCTTCTAGCCTCTTACTTTATACAGCAAGAAGAAAAAGTGAAGGGGGACACTTTCACATATTCAAAAGCTCAGCCTTGCCTGAAAGAAAAAAGAATTTTAAAATAAATGCTAATTACCCCCCCCAAAAGCACAAACTTGGAGTAAAGTGAATTCATATGGGTACATTCTCAAAACCAAACAACGTCTATGACTTCAGAGTAGGTCATAGGATACAAACTCAGCAGGGGGCCAAAAATATTCTGTCACAACATGATAATATTTCTACATAATTGCAGTTTATTTTAGAATTTTTATATAAACCAGACCCCAAAACAAAAATCTGGGCAGCCCTTCAGAATGCACCCATAAGCTCTATTTCAAAATGTAAAAATCTGGTCAAGACCACAACTCACTTACCAAGGTGGCATAAAATAACTAAGCATGACCTAGCTCAGGAAATTACTAGATTGGCAATACAAATCCTGTAGTGTTAACTCACCATTGAAACAGAACTTCCCCAAATGTTCAGCAAATCACACTGACTACTCTGGCCCTGAGCTATGAGAAGCAGCAACTGGTGAGTTGAAGATCTAGTCTCACTATTTACAGGAACCTCAAGGAATCACTGAGCAAGGTCCCTTGCCTTCACCATTAAGGCATGGGTCAATCAAATGTAAGTCATGCACAGTAATTCAATAAAAGAAATGCATTAGCAGAGGTGTCCAACCTTTTCGCATCTCTGGGTCACAATGGAAGAAGAGTTACCTTGGGCCACACATTAAATACACAAACACTAATGAAAACTGATGAGCAAAAAAAAGGTTTTAAGTAAATTTATGATTTTGTGTTGGGTGGGCCACATTCATAGCCATCCTGGGCTGCATGTGGCCCAGAGGCTGCAGGTTGGTCACCCTTGTCAGGAAACTAGTTGCAAAAGTGTTGAGAGCTGAAAGGCCAAACAGGTGAGAGTGGGTCAACATAGAGATTAACAACTGCAGGAAGTTCCTACTACACTCATGGACAGAGGAGCAAAGGTGGGAGGCCACAATATCCTGGGAACATGGACAAACGGACAAAGTTGGAATCATAAGGAAGGAGCTGTCTGAGAAAGCATGAAGAAGATGTAGCCACTTCTGAACATGCTGCACAAAACAAAAAGGAGGAAAAATACTCAGGTTTCTCCCTTCTTTCTGACCTTCAACCTCCTGTTACAGCCTTCTATTAGCTGACTCTGGCCAGAATCCAGATATTAAGGGAGCCTGGCAAGTGCCATGATTATCACGGATGTAGGTTCCTGCCATACAGAGAAGAATGGGAAAGGATGGCAAATGGAACTAATGGCAAACAGGTGACCTGCGCGAGATATTCCCACACCCTCAAAAGGCAAGTTTATTTGAAAGCTGTATTACAATCCATGTAAATACACAATTTACATGGATTTTTCAATACTTGGAGAATACTATCAAAGTATGACTCTTATGGAGATTAAAGAGTAAAAACAGATAACATTCTAGTTATCCTAATTAACATAAAAAATTGAACTGGGAAGCAGTAATAATAAAAAATTAAAAGCAAATTCTAATCATTTGGTTATCACTTTAAAAAGTACTATGTCTTATATCTTAAACTGATACCCATACATACTGCAATCATTCAATTAAGTCTTTATTGGAAAGAGGAGGGGTACAACCAAACTCAATCAGCCATATTTAATTATGTGACATGTCCCCTCTTTTTGCAGTTCTGTCACTACTAAAGCATAACAAGATGGTTTATGTGTACTGCAAGTCCCCTTCAAAGCAGTGTCTGGGTTGATTTGAAAAGAGCAGTTGAAGAAGTGTGCAATCAAGATTTCATGAAACACAGTTCCTATCTCTTCAACTGGGTCTTTCCCAGGCTTGTAGGTTTAGGAATGTTACTGTAGGAAAGGTCATAATTCTTAGAGGGAAGTTAGTTGGGAATGAAATACTTTACTTCTTCCTCAAAGAGGAGACAGAAGAAAGGAAAGATAAAAATATTTAAGGAAATACACAACCATGTATATTAGATATAATTCAGTATAGAGGTCAGAAATTATTTTTAAAATTGAAAACACTACTATAAAAGAAGTTCAGCTTTGTTTCAATTAACAGTCAGTAACAAAAAAAGAATTAAATTATTCACCTACAGTTTCATAGCTACCAATATTTCTCCAAAAGAAACTCTAAACATGGTGAAACACTCCTTTATATTTCATAACTATGCTGCTTTCTCCTAAATGTGCTCATTTTTTCTCTAAAAGATAATGGCCTTGTAAGATAGAATGTTCAGGAATAAAGTGATAGTATTAATAAGAAGAAAATTTGTATCAGATCTTATGTTAAAGATATTACTGGTAGACAGTCTGTCCAGAGGACTGGGGAGACTCCCCCATCAGCCAAGATGGTGGCAGAGGGAAGTTCTTGGACTAAGCGTGAGAAAAGCTAGCAAGATAACTGGGTAGAAAAAAAAGCCCTTCTCCACACTTACTAGGTTATAGGTGGGGCCAGGGAAAGGCAGGCACAAGTGCCATAGAAGTCAAAATGGCATAGAGCGGGTGCTGGATCAAAGAGGCCTGTCAGTCCAGCCTGGGGAAGGAAAGGATAGCTGGACAGTGGACCCAAATGAAGCCCACAGAAGTTTAGGAAGTTGATCGTTCATTTTGAGAAAGCACTTGGTACATCTCAACTCAAGCTAATATAATACCAAGAGAAGAAAGAACCATCACTCTCTGGCTCAACGACATGCACTCCAACAGTGGTCTCACCCATCTGTTCTCTCCATGGGCCACATGGCCTTAGCAGCCACATGGTCCATTGCCTCTGGGAGGGAGCCTCTCTCTCTACTACCTGGTGATACGCTCCCCAGTGTGTTCATGTGCTCTCTCATGCAGGAGCAGATGACCTTGTAACCCCAGCAGCCCCATGGCCCATGTCCACCCAGGCTCCACAGATAGGCTCCCAGAGGAAGCCTGAAACAGACAGCAGCAGGGAAACAAGCTAAGCTACCCAGATGAGGACTAATGACCACTTAGTAGAAGGATGAAGGCTTCAAAGTATTGTACTTTAAAATGGAGCAGGAACTCTGGCTACTGGCTATTGTCTTGGTCTTACTGAAGAGATGGCTTTGAGATGGGGAATCTGCCATTTTCCCATGTTGTTCAGCACCTAAATAAAAAAACTCTTTCCTTTTGCACTAGCATCTGCCTCAAAACTTCAGCTTTTGTGGTGACAGGCAGCTGAGCCTGTTTTTTGGTTCAGTAACAAAGATATTGTTAAATTAAAGCATTTGGATTTTGCGCTGAGGACAAGTGAGTCATGAAAGATTTAAAGCAATAAAGTAATATGATCAGATGATTTCCATTTCAGCTTTGGAGGCATTATGGAGGATGAACCAGAAAGAGATTGTGACAGAATTATTACCTGAAGTTGATTGCCAGATGTTATGTTATGTTAATTTTACATAATACCCGTACCTTGCATAATAATTCAATAATAGTTCTTTATTTTCCTAGTTTTATAGATGAGTAAACTTTAAGTGATATCATCAACATGGCATAAGCAGTAAGTGCCAATGTTTGTATACCAACACAAGTCCATCTGAAACTAAAGCCTGTGTTTTTTGGTATTTTACTGTGATGCATCTTGTTTTGTTTTGTTTTGTTTTTAAGTTTATTTAGCATACTACCCTCCAGATTCATCCATGCTGTCATAAATGACAGTACTTCCTTCAATTTATAGGTGAATAATATTCCCTTGTGTACATACACTACGTTCTCTTTATCCATGCATCTGCCAAAGGACATTTATTTTGTTTCTATATTTTGGCTATTGTGAACAATACTTCAGTGTTGCCAATTTCACAGAAACAGAGCATAGAGTTGTGGTTGCCAGGGGCTAGAGGAAAGGGGAAATGAGCTGATGCAGGTCATAGGGTACACATTTTGTTATAAGTTCTGAGCAGCTAATGTACAGAAGGTCCTTGAATGATGTCATTTCACTGTAATGTTGACAAGATGACATAGGAACTTAACTTTTTTTTGTTGCTGTTCAATTACAGTTATTCCCATTTTTCCCTACCACTCTCCCCTGCCCCACCCACCCCCACCTCCCAACTTCAATCTTCCCCCAATTGTTGTCTTTGTCCATGGGTCCTTTATACATGCTGCTTGATGACACTTCTCCTTCTTTCCCTCATTATCCCCCTCCCCCCTCCTCTCTGGTCACTGTCCATTTGTTCTTATTTCCATGTATCTGGTTATATTTTGCTTGCTTGTTTGGTTTGTTGATTATGTTCCACTTATAGGTGAGATCATATGGTATTTGTCTTTCCCTGCCTGGCTTATTTCATTTAGCATAATGCTCTCTAGTTCCATCCATGCTGTCATGAAGGGTATGAGCTCCTTCTTTCTTTCTGCTGCATAATATTCCATTGTGTAAATGTACTGTAGTTTTTTGATACACTCATTTACTGTTGAGGACTTGGACTGTTTCCAGCACTTGGCTATAGTAAATTCTGCAGCTGTGAACATTGGGGTGCACAGGTTCTTTTGAATTGGTGTTTCAGTATTCTTAGGGAATAATCCCAGCAGAGAAATTGAAAACTAGAGGACAATGTCACTGGTGAACATAGACACTAAAATCCTCAACAAAATATTGGCAAACCACATCCAGCAACATATTAAAAAGACAATATGCCATGATCAAGAAGGACTCATCCCAGGGAAGCAAAGATGGTACAATATTCGCAAAACAAAAAATGTAATACATCACATAAACAAAAAGAAAGACAAAAATCACATGATCATATCAATAGATGCTGAAAGAACATTTGATAAGATACAGCACCCATTTATGATAAAAAACACTCAGTAAAGTGGGAGTAGAGGGAACATACTTCAACACAATAAAGGCCATATACAAGAAATCTACAGCCAACATCATACTCAACAGGAAAAAACTAAAAGCTTTTCCCACTAAGATTAGGAACTCTTGTTTATATCAATTAGCCTAGAGTAAAATTCATTTCATTGTAAGTCATTTGCCTCAAGTAACAGAACCTATTGACAAGTTAAGCGAGGACTTACTTACAGCATGGTGTCTACAGTTAATAGTATCGTATTGTATATTTGAAAGTTGCTGAGCACATCTTAAGCACTCACCAATCACACACAAAAAAATTAACTACATTAACTATGTGAGGTAAAGGATGTGTTAGTTATGTTAATCTTACCAACTATTCTACAATATATACATATACCCAATCATCACATTGTATACTTTAAATACATGGAATTATATTTGCCAATAATTCCTCATAAAGTTAAAAAACAAAGTATATCATCCATTTAGACACCTAAAAAAATAAAAGTTTAGATGAGACATTGAACTAAAAATCCTAATTTCTAATGTAGTCATGATACATGTGCCATGAATGAAGACTACTTTTATCAAAAGGAAATATTAAGTTTTTAAGATTATATAAATAAATGTAGTAAATTCCATTGGAAGGATAAATTAAAAGTTTTAATTTTTTATTTTCATTGTTTTGAAATAGTATGCAAATAAATGATCCATATCATAATTCCACTGAACCTTTTCCTTGCTACAGTAATTTATTTTTTAAATATTTTTATTGATTATGCTATTGCAGTTGTCCCATTTTCCCCCTTCACTCCCCTCCACCCTGCATACTCCCTCCCACCCACATTCCCCCCCTTTAGTTCATGTCTATGTGTCATTCTTACAAGTTCTTTGCCTTCTACATTTCCCATTACTATTCTTACCCTCCCCCTGTCTATTTTCTACCCACCGTCTATGCTACTTATTCTCTGTACCTTCTCCCCCTCTCTCCTCCTCCCACACCCCTGTTGCCAACCCTCCATGTGATCTCCATTTCTCTGGTTCTGTTCCTGTTCTACTTGTTTGCTTACCTTGCTTCATTTTTGTTTTAGGTGTGGTTGTTAATAATTGTGAGTTTGCTGTCATTTTACTGTACCTGTTTTTTATCTTCTTTTTCTTAGATAAGTCCCTTTAACATTTCATATAATAAGGGCTTGGTGATGATGAACTCCTTGAACTTGACCTTATCTGGGAAGCACTTTATCTGCCCTTCCATTCTAAATGAAACCTT
>PVKU01015378.1:0-18596 GCA_004027475.1 Anoura caudifer | reverse complement strand
GGGGACTAAATGCAACTCTGTCAGGTTTTCAGGAAATACTTGCCTGTTTCCTTATATGGCACACAGTGAAGAACCTGGTTTCATCCTCTTTCGCAATCCTTTAAGTTTTTAACTGGGTTGGTGGAGAAGCCATTTATAGAGACATTTTCAATTGCTCTGTAACTGAAAACATCAAGGATGATATAATTCATTTTTCACAATAAACATTTTTACGTTTACATGTGTGATACTTTCATACTATCACCGTTCATTAGAAAATAAATAGAATGCAACAAAATTCAAAGAAGTAAATGAGAACAGGACTGAAATGATGGAATGTTTTGTTGAATTTCCCCCAACTATTTTTTACCTTTATTAATGAATATGTGTGTATCTGCAGTTCTGCATAATTACTATTACACTGTATGTTTAGGCTCTGGTCCTCATTTTGTGACCAAGATTCCATGACACATCATGACCAATGTTACATCAGCCTTTGATAAACCCACAGTGTCTTGTCTTGTGCATGGACTTGTACCCATCACTAATTTTTCTCTAAATGGGTTATCAGCTGACAAGTGTTTTAGAGCATCACTAGGGAAATATTGTTTCAGCTCCCCATTTGGATTTGGTAAACACCCTACTCATCTATGTAGCAGTATGTTTACAATTTGTTTAACTATTTTATTGCACTCTGTATATAATCAAGTGTTTTCTCTTTTTTTCAAACTGTATCCAGGTTTATTATATATATTTTTCATAAACAATCATGGTATTTCAGGCAGGACATGTGCAGACACTCACTTGTTAAGAATACACATCAACTTTCAAACTCCCTTCTTCAGTGGACTACCAAAATAGGAAGACACTGTAAAACCCGATTGAGTATTCATGTCCTACTCTGAATGAGGGGAATTTAGAGTGAGCGCTGACATTACACATGAGTCATGTTGTTTAACAGCTTTTCATCTGCCAACCCCGACTTTCAGGAAATGCAATGAAAATGGCAGAATTATGAGTCTGTAGATCCACAATGTGGAAAGGGAACTGCTGCTCTTTTGAGGGATGCCATTTCAATGGTGACTCTGGTAAGTCCAGATTGCCAAACATACTGTTATCCAATTTTGGGGGGTCAGGTCTCAACAGTTCTCTTGGCTTTAGGGGATCAGGTCTATGCTTAAAGTGGAGAGGGAGAAATAACATAAAAATGAATTTTAGTTTTTCCTATACCACAAGATATCTGTGCCAATGTGGTTAATGTGTGTCAACATCAAAGGATCCTTTCTCCCAGGAACCAAGAGGAAGTCTCTCAAAACTAGAAGGGAAAGGTGTTTTTTTCCCTATGTCAGCCCAGCTTTGCAGACATTCTATTATTGTATGTTCTTCCCCCAGAAACAACAATGAAGTCTTCTGTTTGCTAACAATATAGCTTTTAGAAAAGTAAGACAAAATTCTGCATTTTTATAAAACTTGATAAAAATAGTATTTCAAACTGTACAGTCACCAGAAATACACAGTTATCAAAAATGCACACTCTTCACTTGGCCTCTCCACCACCTTCAGCTTTCTGTGCCTTGTCTGTTTTGGCATCTCCATTTTCTGGAGGTGTATCCCCATCCTTGCCAACATCAGCTTTCCCCTTTTTCTCTTTAAGTACCTTCTCTCCCTTTTTTGCATGGGCCTTTTTAGGCTTGGGTTCTGGCTTGGAGGAGCAGGTTTGGCCAATAACCTGGTGGATCTTCCCTGTGGTTCATCCTTTACCTTGGCTTTATCACCTTTAAAATGCCCTTCAGCGTTTGTCTTGAGTTGATGGCAGCAGTAGCAGGATATCTGGTCTGGTGGTAGGGATGCAGCAGCAGGTGGTCTTTGGTGGATCCAGGGGTCATTCTGGCCTCCTCTTCACACTACTAGGGCTCCAGAGGGGGGGGGTTATAAGTTTTTTATGCATAATCAACTTTTTCCTAATATATGAATTTAAAAATATGGAAAAAATCTAAAATATTATGTTGGGAATTATTTTCCAAGATGTAGAAGCAAAGGAATAATTTGAAAAGATATACACTGAGCCCTGGCTAGTATGGCTCAAGGAATTGAGTGCCTGCCGGAGAACCAAACAGTTGCTTTTTCAATTCCCAGTTTAGGGCACATGAGTTGCAGTCAGGTTCCCAGTTAGGGGTGTGCAAGAGGCAATCACACAATGATGTTTCTCTCCTTCTGTTTCTCCCTCCCCTGCCCTCTATAAATAGAGAGATATGTAGATGATAGATAGATGACAGATAGAGAGATAAAAAGATATACACCAAATATAAGTTTAAAATATTCTTGTGAACATTGGGTCCCTTCACAAAAATGAAATCATCCTTCTTGCAGATATAAAGGTGACCCTACTGCCCTGCACGGGGGTATCAGTTGGTTGGAGTGTCATTCCACACAACAAAAAGTTTGGGGTTCAATTCTCTGTAAGGGTAG
Source organism: Anoura caudifer (assembly GCA_004027475.1). Taxonomy (NCBI): domain Eukaryota; kingdom Metazoa; phylum Chordata; class Mammalia; order Chiroptera; family Phyllostomidae; genus Anoura; species Anoura caudifer. The sequence continues at coordinate 16,148 of PVKU01015378.1, read as the reverse complement.
ATAATTTGGTGCATATTTGATCCCCAGTAGCAGCACATATAAGAGGCAACTGATTGATGTTTCTATGTCACATTGATGTTTCTGTGTCTTGTTCTCTCTTTCCCTTCCTCTCCTTCCAAAATCAATAAACATACACTTTCTTGAGGATTTTTAAAACACCTATTAAAAGGAATTTTTATGGAAAAGTCTATTAATACTCCAGAAGTTCAGAAGATAGTTTTGGTGTGGATAAAAATCCACTTTATAAATGTTATTATTTATTGTTTGTTTTTCATTGTCATTTATTTTGTTTATACCCTCTTCCATTCTACCTACCTCCTCCCTAGCAGTCACCACACTGCTCTTTCTGTCCATGGGTCCTTTGTCTTTTTGCTTAATGCCTCCAACCCCCAAATCCAAGAGAGTGGTTAACTTCTTCTGTATCTATGAATTTGTCTCTATTTTGCTTGTTAGTTCAGTCTGTTCATTAGATTTCACATATTAGGAAATCATATGGCATTTGTCTTTCTCTGACTGGTTTATTTCACTTAATATATTGTTTTACAGGTCATCCATGTTGTAGGAAAGGTAACATTTTCCTTCTTTCTGACCAAGTAGTATTCCATAGTGTAAATTACCATAGTTATTTTATCTATTCATCTACTGATGGTCACTTAGCTGACTCTTTTGAACTAGTAAAATTAAAAAAAAATAAAATTCACTTCTAGAAATAATGATGCATTTTATTTTAATAATTGCTTCTGTACAGCAAAAGAAACCATCAACAAAATGAAAAAGGTACCCACTGTATGGAATAACATATTTACCAATGATACATCTGACAAGGGGTTTAATCTCCAAAGAATATGGAAAACTTATACAACTCAACACTAGAAAGTCAAATAACCCAATTAAGAAATAGTCAAAGGACCTGAATAAACATTTCTCCAGAAGAGGACATACAGATGACCAAAAGACATTAGAAGAAATATTCAGTGTCACTAGTCATCATATTACGGAAAATAATTCGGAAAATAATGACTCTGGCACGATTGGGGTGACAGAGTGAGGCTTTATTGCACGCGTGGACCCAGAGGAGGCAGTCTCCAAATTCTGGGCCCTGAACCTTGGCTGGGCGGGGCTTTTATTGCTCTCTGGATGCCATATCCTACGTGGCAAAAGCAGGAGGTACAGAAGCTGATGCAAAAATAACTCTAGCCTTGAGGTGTCCTTATCGGAAGCTGGGTGTACAGAAGCCAAAGCAGAAATTATGACTACCTAACTGAAACCAGATGGTTTGGCAGTTTCTAAGTAACCTAAACAAAACTCTTTCCCAGTTCCTGGTCCTTCTTCTGGGTCACTTTGTCCTAGTTGACTTTTCTTCTACATTCCCCCCTTTTGATGCTGAGACATATTATTATTCTCAGTATCAGTAGCTAAATTCGGGGTTACTATCTACTTGGGGTAGTGTATTATAATGGTGTGTCTGGAAAGAAAGGATTTTTGCTGTTGCCTTTCTAGTAACTGTAGTCTCCATCTGTTGGACTAAAGTCCAAAGCAGGCATGGACCAACTGTAATAGCTAGGAACAATAATAATAAAGGTCCTATTACTGGGGCTAAAACTGAATACATGATAGATTGCCACCAACGGGTGGATGCCCAAGGTTGGTCCTGGTTCTTAATCTTGTTCTGGATATCCTGGAGTTTGTGGATATTTTCTTCTACCAAAGCTATGGGGGCCTGTACTCTGGTGAAACCGCATGGAATCTCCTCCCTCTGGCAAAGTTTATAATCATATAAAGGACAATGGACGAAGGTCTCATCTTCTTGTAACTACTTCTGGCTGGACATGGATGTCATCTTACCTACTCTTGGGTCAGGGGTGCCCTGAAAGGGAGGGGTGCAGCACAGAGGGAGTCCTTCTTGTAAGGGGAAGGGCTTTACAGAATCCTGGTCAGTTGGCAGTCACCAGGAAGTCGAAGGCTTGGTGTCCAAAGGCTGGCATTACTGCACAGTTGGCATTCTGGTCAGGTCATATTCTGGAGGAAATAGATTTGAAAAGACAACTGGAAGCACAATTAAATCATAGCCACTAAATGACCAAGGCAGGGTCTTAGGTAAAGAAATGGCTTATCTGGAGGAAGGTATACAAGGCATTTACACCTGTCCAAAGCTCTGGTGGCCCAGTATACTTCATTGGGGCTGAGAGGGCTATATTGGGATTTCCCTCCTTTCAGATATCTGGGCCCTTTCTGTCCAGGCCATCAAGACAGAAAAGGGCAAATGAGTTCTAAAGTGAAGCCCACAGACTGCCCCAACTCTTCACCAACCTGACTACTTAGTTCATCCAAACCGTTGAGCCTCATGGGGTGATGATGAAAATGGGCTTCTCAAGTGAAGCCTATATTGCAACCAATCACCCAGGTAATGAGGTCATAGGCATACACCCTATGAAAACAGAAGAACACACAGGTTAATTCATATAACAATCCCCAAAACAGTCTCTGTGGCTGTGAGATGGTCCTTTGGGAAGACATTCAGTTGCAAGGTCTTTCCTGCCTGTAATTGTACATCCTTGGTGACATTACAGACCCAGTTTCAACTTTCGAATGAAAGTAAACTTTCAAGACAGTTAGCTGCGCCATTCTGATGTCTGATACTGAGCTTTGTGATTTTCCTTAAATCACAATTTTTCTCCTTAAAATCACCCTCATTGTTATTACAGGGACTACTTTGGGTCCTGCTTTTAATTTTGACTGTTCATTTGCATAAACACACCAAGAGCAGCCTAGATCACCTATGATCTTTAAGCCTGCTTTGCTGGAACTCACACAGGGAACCCTTAGAATGACTTCTCAGTCTGCCCCTCGGGGCACAGAAGCAGAGCCACACATTTGCCAACTGGCTTCGCCTGTACCAGTCATTGCACTCAAATCCTTGAGCCTTCCATTGTGCCAACAGGTTCCTTTTAACCATCTTTCAGGAAAGCAACCTTCGTTCCTTCCCTGGAAAGACTGGCACAAACTGCACAACCAACCAAAGTACCAGGCTTTTTCTCGTCGGCTTTCACTAGCTTCGCAAGTCAATCCCAGTTCCTCAGGGCTTTCTGGTGACAACCATAACCCATACATGCCTCCTTCAGGCGTGACATTCCAGTCAAAGTCTTGGTAAACAAAACCACTATTAATGACTAGTCTTATTGGTTTTATGCAAAGAAACCTTATGTCATCAATCACTCCATCAGAATGCCAAATTCTGGAGGGATCAGGTAGGGAGAAAAACACAAAATGTGAAGGAAAACCCTTTTCCTTCTAATATCACCAAAATTGCATCTCTAAGCCTTATACGTTCCATTACTAACTAATACCACATAATTCCTTCCCAAAACTTTCACTTTTCCATTTATCTTTACAGTTTCCCACAGACCTTCTGAAATGTTCACAAACCTTCTGCAATGTTCACAAACTTTCTAATCTTTCTTTTCCTTGTTCACTTTCCTATAGATTATGAAGTTTCAACCTTCCCTGGGATCCTCAATTTCCTTTCCAGAGCAGATACAGAGCAAAATCTGAAACAATACACAGGTAGAGGCATTCTCTTGCACCAGTGCGTCCATTGGTGCCTTGCAGAGACATACTCTTTCACCTCAGACTGAAACACATCAGCCCCAAATGACCCTTCCTGGGTCCCAAGTGACAAGGGCCCCAGCCGGTTACAGGCGACCTTAAATTAGGTCTTACAGATACAGGATTCTGCTCAGAAACAATTCCCTACTGAAACCACATTCCTATAATGCCAGAAAAAGTGCAGTTGAGGTTTCCTTTCTTCCAGGTTTAAAACTTTCACATCCTTTATACATATTCTTACACATCCAGATTTTTAACCATTATTCACTTTTAATCCTAGTTTCTTTCCCACACTGGGAAGGACTATCCTTAAACTCAGTATGAAGCAGCAAAAAATCCCTAGCACCACTGGTACCTTCTACTAAAAGTCCCTAAATTTTCAGGCATATCTTGCAGTTTTCCTAAAGCTTAGACCTTGCAACACCTTATCTCTGTTAAAGGCCTTCAGAACCAGAACCACCTGTGTCCTTGTCAAAACAGTCTCTGTGGCTGCTATTGCCCTCAGGCAAGGTGGGGGGGGGCAATCCTGCCGCAACATTGTCTAGCTACTTGGACAGATAGGCTACAGGCTTGTGCTAAGGTCCAACCTCCTGAGTCAGGACCCCTAGGGCTACCTTATCTCGTTCATGCGCAAACAGGGAGAACAGCTTGTCAGGGTTGGGCAGGCCGAGGGCTGGAGCTCTGACCAGGAGTTCTTTTAATCTTTCAAAGGCACTCTGCTGCTCTGGTCCCCAGTTGAATGGGGCAGTCTTGGCCCTCCTTAGGGTCTGGCACAGTGGTTTAGCTATTTCTGCATACCCTGGAATCCATATTTGGCTGAATCCAGCTGTCCCTAAAAATTCCTGAAGCTGTTTTCTGCTGGTAGGTCTGGTTTGCTGACTGATTACAGCCCTTCTTTCAGTTTCTAATGTCCTTCAACTGCTCGGAGATCCTGCACAGGGTGATATTCAGACCCATCTGGCTCTTAACAGGGGGAGCAGTGTGTTCCACCTCGACTGGCAGGGGACCAGTATCCCTATCCTGGCTCCCTTGGGTATGTGGTACTGCCTGAGATAGCGAGGCTGCGACCCTGGTTTCAAATCTATGATTACTGGAGTGCAGCCAGTGGCAAGTCCTGGTGGAATTCCTTCTGCCCATATGCTCCCCACATTTCCTCCCCTTATGGCACAGACAAACAAAGGGTTTCAGGGTTCTCTCACTCACCCGCCTGGCCTCTCCTCTCACGAGGAACTTAAGTCTGTCTTAACTAAGGCTGCCCGCATAGAGTCCGGGTTAGCTTCCCAGCTGTTATGCTGTATGACAGACTGAGGAATCACAGGTTAGGGCCCACTCATGCTCCGTAGGCTGATGCCCGTGGAGCCACAAACACATTCACTCTCTTTCACACACAATTTCACAGAGTTTATTACTTTTTCCTCCCCGAGAAAGGGAAATGTGGTCCAGATATCTGATGCCAGTAGGGCCTGAGTTCCCTCCCAAGAGAGAGAAACCTGGTCCGGATGTCTGAGGCCACTGGGGCCTAAAAAGGGTGATCAGCTCTCTTTTCTGATCTTGGGTCTGGTCCCCGGGACACTTACCGATTTGGCGCCTTCCAGACAAGCCTCAGTCTGCTTTCCCCACCTGCCCGGGTTGAAGGGTGGCTTGGAACCCCAGGCAGAGGTGAGCTGCAGCTTTCCAGGACCCAAAATCACCGGGGCACATGCTTCCCTCCAGCTGCTGGCTCGCCCCATCAGTCCCAGCCACCTTCATCGCAGGCAAACAGGCTGCTCGTGTGAGTCATTTCCCAGTCAGGGAACCAAAATGTTACAGAAAATAATTCGGAAAATAATGACTCTGGCATGATTGGGGTGACAAAGTGAGGCTTTATTACACGCGTGGACCCAGAGGAGGCAGTCTCCAAATTCTGGGCCCCAAACCTTGGCTGGGCAGGGCTTTTATCACTCTCTGGATGCCATATCCTACGTGGCAAAAGCAGGAGGTACAGAAGCTGATGCAAAAATAACTATAGCCTTGAGGTGTCCTTATCGGAAGCTGGGTGTACAGAAGCCACAGCACAAATTATGACTACCGAACCAAAACCAGATGGTTTGGCAGTTTCTAAATAACGTAAACAAAACTCTTTCCCAGTTCCTGGTCCTTCTTCTGGGTCGCTTTGTCCTAGTTGACTTTTTTTCTACAATCAGAGAGATACAAATTCAAACCACAATGATGAGATGTCACCTCACACCTTTCAGAGTGGCCATCATAAATAAATCAACAAACAATAAGTGTTGGTGACAATGTAAAAGAAAGAGAACCCTGTTCAATGTTGCTGGGAATGTAGACTATGCAGTATTATGGAAAATAGTATGGAGTTTCCTCAAAAATTTTAAAATGGAATTGTCTTTTGACCCAGTGATCCCACTTGTTGCTCATCAGGACACAAATATAAGGGCCCTGTTGATAAGACCATGCTCTACACTTTTGGGTAAAAAATTGACAATCTAATATATATTGGTGTATACTTTTGGAAAAGTTCCACTAAATGTATACATCAAATATGTACAGATTTTACACATCGAGTCTACTTCAATAAAGTGCTTTTCAAAAAAACATGTACATGGAAAATGAAAAAGTGTGTTTTTAAATAACCCTTAAATAACAGAAAGATAAAAGACATTCCAGATTATGTACAGGAAAAGAATTTAAATATAAAGGAAATTTTAGCATTTTACCTAAGTTCCAGTTTGCCACAAAATTTATCAATTCTTAGCTTTACAACCTGTCTTGTAGAATGTAAAACGAGTGAGTTAAGAACTTAGTTTAAGAATTTATTTTTAATGACCATAAGAAGCCTATAAATATTGAGAAAAAGGCAATAAATTTTAACATACGCAGAATATCAAAAGGAAGTTTATTGAGCTTTATTGCCACATCACAAAAAGGTAAAGATTTAAATTTTTTAGAAAGTGACCACTAAAGATATATCACTGCACACAGATTTTTAAATTGATGAATTTACAAAATTTCAGGTCCAAAGCGTTCTATCATAAAAGTCTTGATTTTTTGCCCATATACCAAAAACACATTCATCTCTGAATTCAATGACAAATATTAAACAAGTAAATATGTACAGAAAACTGCAAAAGGCAAATACAAAAGGACAGAAATCTTGCTTATATATGTAATAGATGCACACACCTACTTTCATAACCAGTCATCTAGAAGAACATGTACAACACCATTAACAATTGCTAAGGTGTTTCCATTTCTTTGATTATTCAAAGTTATCTAAATCTTCTCCAATGTTAACATATACAGATCTGATTCCAAAATTGTAAAAGGCTTTTTTTAATGTTGTTCAAGTACAATGGTCTCCATTCCCCGCCCCCCACTACTCCCCCGCCAGACCAGCCATCCTCACCTGCCTACCCTGATCCCATTTCAACTTGGTTTTGTCCATGTGTCCTTTATGGTTGTTCTGGGTTTTCCCTTAGTTGTTTGTGTGTTTGTCAATTAAATTAACCAAAAGTAATTTATAACACACAAGTGAATAATCTTTAAGAGAAAGCCATTGTGCATTAAAATATTGCAGGCATACAAATATTCTAATAATAATGGTCAGCCTTTATTAGTACTGCCTTAAATGATTTAATGTTTATTATAACTGTATGGACCTGGATATATTAATTATCTTTTGCAGTTGTGGAAATGGAAATGGTCCAAGGTTCAGTGATTTATTAAGGCTTTTGCAGCTCAGAAGAGGAGGAGATAAGGAATATAAATCTTCAAATGTGTGGCTCCAAAGACAGTGTTCCTAATTACTCTGCTACATTTCTTCTCTATATAATACATGATGTGATTTCTGGAACTATTATCAGTGAGCCAAAACTGAGCTCTGTTTCACAATAAAATTCTTGTCATTGTAGAATGCATGGTAATTTCTGTGCTATATTTTAAAATATGACATTCATATTTTCACATTTTGTGGATAAGTTGTTCTTAAAAACAATGGACCATGTTTTTAAAACATATTTTATGGCTTGTAGCTATAATATGAATTTCATAGGATGTATTTTTGGAGATGTCCAATATTATATTTGATTAAGGAAAGGATGGTTCAACAGAAATACAAACAAATGAAAGGACTTTACTTCTTTTAGGAGACACCAAGAAAATACCCCACAGGAAAGGAGAGAAAAGTTAACTGTTTAGAAATGATGTTACTTTAATTGCCTGGAGTCCTCTCTCTTCTGCATGAGTCTAATGAGAGCATTTTTCACTTCTTTATTCCTAAGACTGTAAATGAGTGGATTCAGCATGGGTATCACAATAGTATAAAAAACAGAAGCCACTTGATCTTTGCCCAAGGTATAGGACTTCCGTGGTTTTAAATATGTAAATATCGTAGTACCATAAAAGATGGTGACTCCCAGGAGATGGGAGGCACATGTAGAGAAGGCTTTTCGCTTTCCTGAAGTGGAAGTAATTTTCAGTACAGTAGCCAGAATGGACAGGTAAGACCCAGTAATTGTGGTAAGAGAAACTATTAGAGTAGAGCCAGCAAAAATGAATATCATGATTTCCACATCACGTGTGTCAGTGCAAGACAGGTCTAGGATTGGGGAAGTGTCACAGAAAAAGTGATGGATTATGTTGGAGTCACAGAAATGAAGTCTGCTTATGAAAAACACATTGGTAATGGATTCTGTAAAGCCAATGAAATAGACCCCAAAGATGAGGGAGCAGCAGAGTCTTTTGGACATAACAACAGGGTAGTGCAGAGGATTGCAGATAGCTACATAGCGATCATAGGCCATTGAGGAGAGAAGAAAACATTCAGTGGTACCCAAGAAGATTAAAAAGTAGAGTTGGGTGAAGCAACTTATGTATGAAATGTGCTTCAAAGAAGTCAGTAAGTTCTGTAAAGTTTTAGGTGTGATGGTTGTTGAATAACTAAGGTCAAGAAATGACAAGTGACTGAGAAAAAAATACATGGGTGTGTGAAGCTGGAGATCCAGGTGGATGATCAATATCATCCCTGTGTTTCCCAGCACACTAATCAGGTAAATCATGAGAAATATGATAAAGAGGACCAGCTGGATCTCTTCAGATTCTGTTAGCCCCATGAGGATGAAGTCAGACACATGTGTGTTATTGCTTCTGTCCATTCTGTCCAACTGCTTTAAACTGTTGAGAAATAAAGGTGATACCTGGCAGGAATGAGTTCATAAATCTTGACTTATATATTAGATTAATTTATCTAAAAATTTATAATAATAAGTGGCTTACAGAATGAGATGGGGAATGTAAATTTGATTGCAAAGTATAGAAGTGGTCATACATTGACCCTTGGGCATGATATAATAAAAAGTATCATTTTGCGTAATTAGAGTAAGACTGACACTGTTCTGAATGCTTTTCCTAATTAATTTATTTACTTCATGTGAGAATATTATGTCAGGAGTAGTACTGTTAGCCACATTTTTTAACTGAGATAAAGGGCACAGACAGTTCACATAACTTATTGAGAGTCACAGCTATTAAATGTTGACTCTGTCATTCTACCAAGATAGAGCGACTTCAGAGAACAGACTTATTTTACTGCGTTTCTGTTTATAATTTGAGAAAATGTAAAGAAAATGGTTGATGTATACTAATAATAGAAAAAAATTAATGTGTCATTTACTGTTCTTTTGTTTAGAAAATTATTTAATTGTAATCACAAATAAATTTCAAATGTAGGAGATCAAAATTACAGACCACATATTAGTATTAATTTCCAGAAAATATGTTTTCTGTAGTAGAGCATTCATATCTGATTTCTTTAAAAATATATATTTAAAACATTTATATCTTACTTGTACAACATAATTTCATCAATGCTATACTTCCAGTTTCACAGAATCTGGCATTACTTAGGGTAAGGTCTAAGTGATATGTATACGTGTACTTTTCTGGTAATATCCCTGTCTTATCTGATCCTAACTAAAACTGTTAAATTTTGAAAGTAATACTTACCAAGAGGCAAAGATGGTTGAGGAAAAACAAACCTTCTTCCAATATTATCAGGCAAGAAATTTGTCAACCTCAGCCTTTTCTCACAAATAAAATATGAAAACCATTTGAGTCAAAAATTTCTGCAATGTATTCTTTCCTTTGAGTTAAAATCTGTGCCAATTTTTGTGCATTCATCTTGCTTTATTCTGAGTTGAAAAAGAGAAAAACTCAACTTAGAATTTTGTGAAGGCACTGTTCAAACAAAATCTGCCGGGAAGTTGTGTCTGAAAGGGAATTCAGGCAGCTATTGTGAACACAAGTGGAACCAAGTATGTCTCATCCGTCTTCCAGGGCACCTCATAATATACTGACGATTGAGGATAATGCAACATTGCTCTTCCCTGGGGATCAGTCTCCAAAGAAGCTTTTCTGGCACATTTCCAAGGACAGAAGCTCAGGGATTAAATGCAGCTCTGTCATGTTTTAAGGAAATAGTTGCCTTTTTCCATAGATGGCACACAGTGAAGAACCTAATTTCATCCTTTTTTGTGATACTGTAAGTTTTTAAGTGCATTGGTGGAGAAGCCATTTATAGAGACATCTGCAAGTGCTCTTTAACCGAAAACATCAAAGATGGAATAATTCATTTTTCACAATGAAGCATTTTTATGTTTGCATGTGTGATACTATCATACTATCACTGTTCATTAGAAAATAAATAGAATGCAACAAAATTCAAAGAACTAAATGAGAACAGGTCTGAAATGTTGGAACATTTTGATGAATTTTCCCCAATTATTTTTTACCTTTATTAATACATATGTGTGTATCTACAGTTTTGCATAATTTCTATTACACTGTATGTTTAGGCTCTGGTCCTCATTTTGTGACCAAGATTCCATGACATGCCATGACCAATGTTACATCAGCCTTTGATAAACCCACAGTGTCTTGTCTTGTGCATGGACTTGTGCCCCATCACTAACTTCTCTCTAAATGTGCCATCAGCTGACAAGTGTTTTAGAGCATTACAAGGAAAATACAGTGTCAGTTCCCCATTTTGGTTTGTCAATCACCTAATTCATATTTTAGCAATATTTCTCCCACTGGTTTTACTATTTATTGCACACTGACTATATTGTAATTATTTTTCCTAAATATGTATAAAAATTAAAATATGAAAGAAAGTAGAAATATTTTATTGGGAATTATTTATCTAAGATGAAGAACCAAAGGAATGATGTGAGAAGTTGTAGACTGAGAATTATTGAAATAATATTGTAAATTTTGCTTTATTTCATGATAATGAAATCAATTTCCATTCAGATTTATGAGTAACTCTTATAGGAAGTTTGTTCATACTCCAGAATTTCTGAAGATGACTTTTTTGTATGGACATGAATTGTGGAATGGCAATTCTATTCACAAAATATGGCTGCTAAACCTGCCTCTTTTAGAATTTAAAAAGCCAGCACTAACCTACTTGACAGTAGGTAACCTTGGGAGCTAAGGCAAATAGAGATTAGGGGTGATTTCCAATGTCATGCCACCTCAGTAGGCACAGTGACTGCAGAATTAATAGGAGCAAGTTTTCCTTGCTTAATGTTTTCCCAGTGTTGAAACCTATTACAGTTATTCATGCCTGCAGGGATATTCTTGAATTTTTCATTGTCATGCCAGAAATCCAAGTCTTATTAGAGATTTTAAATCTTTTTTGACCTAATGATAATGTAATTTTATTTCTTAGCTAATTGCATTTCTAAAAATTCTTTTATAGATGTCTATTGATTTGAGAAAGCAGGGAAGGAAGAGAGAAAGAGAAGCACTGATGTGAGGGAGAAACATAGATTGGTTGCCTACCATATGCACCCAGATCAGACACTGAACCTGCAACCTAGGTATGTGCCCTGATTGGGAACTGGGAATTGAAACCCCAACCTGTTGGTGTACAGGACGATGCTCCATAGTGCTGAGCCACAGTGGCCAGGGCACCTCACCACATTTGTAACTATCCTTTTTGCACCTTCTTTTTCTTTCCCTCATAGATTATTCTATCTATTGTTTTTATATTTTCTTTCTTACTCATAAAACAACAGCTCTATTTGCTTTAAGTGTCCAATTATTTCTCTTCTTTCTAATTCATAATTATTTTCTTAATTTTATCATTTTATTTTCCTTGCTTTAATTTCTATTTAGTGTTTTTTTCTTGCGCACCTAGTAACAAATGTTTGTTTTATTCAGCTTTTGTTACCTATTTAATAATATAGGAGTTTAATATTTGCATTATTCATCTGCATATCACTTTATTTTTAACTCACATGCAATAATATTAATTATTCCTATTGTGGTACATTATATACATAGGGGAGTTAATTTTTAAAATTTTTATATAACTTAGAATTACTTAAGATTATTTTTTCATTATATATGTTTAATTTTCAAGTTAAAAGTTATTTTTCTTTAAAATATGAATTTCAAATTGTATTGCATTACAATCAGAAATAGTGACTCCCTTAAACTAAATTTCATAAATTTATTGAAATCTGTAGGTAAATTGTCATCAACTGCTATAAAGGAGTAATAGATTCTAGGAAAGAAAGATTCAAATATTGATATGAAAGTTTGGTTTTATCAATTATAATATTTATAGATTATAAATTTGAAGCATGGGGAAACAAAAAGAATTACAAAATTAGTGATACAACATGTTAAAAAGGTGACAGTAATATAAAAACAAATAAAATGTGAATTATTATAGGGATCCTGAAATAAGAGCATAAGAAAACAATCAGAAATTATGATCAAGGTAGGTTTCAGTGAATAGTTGGCATTTCCCCCTGCCCAGTGTGGCTCAGCTGGTTGAAGCATCAAGGGTTTGATTCCTGGTCAGGGCACATACCCAGGTTACAGGTTTGATCCACCATCGAGATGGGTATAAGAAGACAATCAATGGAAGTTTCTCTTTCACATCAATGTTCTCTCTCTCTCCCCCCCCCCATCTACTCTCTGTCTCTCCCTCACCAATTGAAAATGGGCAAAGGATCTGACTAGACACTTCTCCAAGGAAGACATACAGATGACCCATAGACATAAAGAAAAGATCCTCAACAACCCTAGTCATCAGGGAGATGCAAATTAAAACCACAATGAGATACCACCTCAGGCCAGTCAAAACGGCCATCATTAAATCAACAAATAACAAGTACTGGCAAGATGTGGAGAAAAAGGAACCCTAGTGCACTGTTGGTAGGAATGCAGACTGGTGCAGCCACTGTGGAAAACAGTATGGAATTTCCTCAAAAAACTAAAAATGGAACTGCCTTTTGACCCAGCAATTAAGCAATTATGCTGCTGGGAATATATCCTAAGAATCCTGAAACACTGATTCAAAAGAACTTAGCACCCCTCTATGTTCATAGCAGCACAATTTACAATAGCCAAGTCCTAGAAACAGCCTAAGGGCCCGTCAGTAAATGAGTAGATCAAAAACTGTGGTACATTTATACAAAAGAATACTACCTAAGAGAAAGAAAGAAGGAATTCCTACCTTCTGCAACAGATAGCATGGATGGAACTGGAGAGCATTATGCTAAGTGAAATAAGCCAGTCAGTGAAAGACAAATACTACATGATCTAACCTATAAGAGGAATCTAATGAATAATAAAGTAATGAACAAAATAGAACCACAGACATGGAAACATGGGACAGAATGAAAGTGACCTGAGGGGAGTGGGGAGGAAGATAATGGTGCAAAAAAGAGGCAGGGACTAGACAAAGAACATGTATAAATGACCCATGGACATGGACAACAGTGTGGAGATTGACTATGGGAGCAAGAGTTGGGATGGGCGGAAGAGGGCAAAGGGGGAAAATTGGGACAACTGTAATAAAATAACAATAAAATGATTTTTAAAATGTTCTTGGATGAGGATAAATTAAAGCTGGCATTTAGACAAATATTTCCAGGAGACAAGAGTGAATCATTTAGGTACAGTACATGGGAGGAAGTGTCCAGACAGAGGGTATGTAGGTTCAAAGCCCTGTGCAGTGGAGGGACTATGCTGTTTGAGCAGGAAGAGTGTTGTTCTAACGAGGGGAAGAGTAACTAACATCAAAGGTGATAAGAGCTGCAGAGAAAAACAATATGGGGAAGGTGCCTGAAGACAGCTGAACTTAATCTCTTAAAAACAGTTATCTTTCAGGAACATCTGCAGTGATAGGGTCACAATGAAAAAAATGAAGTAGAGAGCCATAAAAATATCTGGAGCAAGTGAGATTCAGACAAATGGAAAAGTCATTAAAGTAGTGTCTGCCAGACTTCTTTAGGTAGAGTTCAATTTCTTCACATTGTAATTAATTTATATAGAGATATGTAACTATATCTCTCTCTATAAATAAATGTCTCACCTTATATGGAAAAAATTTAGAGCATGTACTATTTTATTTATATTTAATGGCATCCATCAATATATTCTCTGCACCAATTATTACTGTGGTATTTTGGTAGTAAATTTCCATTTCTCATTTTTTCAATGCATTTTCTTTTATTTATTTTTTAATTTTTTTAAAATTTATTGGTTGTAGAGAGAGGAAGGGAGAGAGACACATGTACAATCATTGGCTTGTTGTCCCACTTATTTATGCATTCATTTGTTGATTCCTGTATGTGCCCTAACCAGACATCGAACTTGCAATTTTGGCCTATCAGGATGACACTCTAACCAACTGAGCTACCTGGACTGACCACGTATTTTCACTGAAATGATTCTGTAAAGAAGAGTTTTTCATTCTTTTCTTTGTTTGTGCTTATTGAGTTAGCTGGTTTTACCAATGTGTACTAGCTGATGATTATTTCCTTCTTTGGTGTTATTATCCAATACTACCATCATTTTTCTTGTTCAAATTATTCTAGCTTTGCTAATTAAACCATCATCAAATAGTTCCTGTGTACTTTGCTTTTTGGACATGTTCTTGTCATTTGTGTTTGCTTGTTTCCACCTCTTAAATTCTGGTTGCACAGTATGTTCCAAGCATATATTATATTTTTCCAGATTCAGCTGCAGAAACAATCATTTCCCCAGGGAGGATGGCATTTGTGAATCAGGGTCTGACAATATATTCTACTTTCATGTGTGCACTGACATTTCTCTGTTAAGAAAACACTTGAAAGTTATATAATCTTATTAATCAACATCACCTCAATAATTTTAATTTAAAAAAGACTCTGTCACACATATTGTTAGTGCTTTTAAATTTCCAAATATTTGTAGTTATAACTTTTTAAATGAAGACTCAACATTATAGATAAAAATGTTAAGATTTGGGGACCATAATTCTGAGTTTCTGTCCAAAAATATTAACTAGCATTATGGCCAAATAAAAATGCCTTAATCTCTTTGATCCTGTGTCCATGTCTGCAAAGTTACAATAATAATACCTGCCTCATGTGTTTGTGAAGATAATATTAAATTATATATATTTAAAACACCTTGCATGCTTTATTGATAATATAACATTATTTGTTTTGTGTTCTTAGTGTAAATAACTTTATAATAATCTATTATAGTCATTAATCCACATTTATTATTTTCTCCACTGTTGGGCAATTCCATTAATCATATGTTTTCTTTGTTTATTTTTAAATGTAATGCAGAATACACATTGATTTGTTTCCTTTAGATGAATAACCACAGGTAGTATTTTGGGGCCAAAACTACAACTTTCCTCTACATATTTGTGTGAGGCATTCTAGAGTGGTCAGGCAAAATTTTATTTCTCTGAACATTTCCCCTGATTATCAGTTTCATCATAATTTTTTCTACATTGAGCACTTACATCTTCCCAAGATCTATATTTAGGAGAGTTTTAATAAATCACAAGCTATCTTATTAGTATTTATTTCATTACTATACACGAGGGATGCTTACTCCTGCTTATTTACTATGTGTATACTCATCACTTTAAATATTGAAAATCTGCTTCCAACCAGTGGCTGAGATTTTTAACTGTACTAGATGGAAAAGCTTTGAATTTTTAAATTATTTTAATTTATTTATTAGCGTTTTAATATCAAATATGCTAATACATTATAGGCAAGAAAATAATCCATTGCAGTAACTAATGACCTACTATGAGCATCTCTTATGTGATACTGACTTTTCCAGTAATCCTGAAGCTATGAAGATGAATAAGTAAGCAGCCCAGAAGAGGAGTTGGAAGTGAAAATAAAAATTTACAATCCATTTTTATACTACAATGTTCAATGATAGAACAATGGAGGATGGAACCCAATATTCTCAAGAAAATTTTCAGGAAAATCTTTAAAGAGGTGGAAATTCTTCTTATTAGTCTTTGAGAATGATTATTGTATTGTAGGAGGAATAATTCTAAATAAAGACATATGCAAGGGCAGGGAGTGAAAAATTTACACTCTGGTAAATTGAAAACAGTAAGCCACTTATTACACGGAATCTATAGTATGTGGATGGAGAATGAAGAGGCAATAGGAGTGAATGTAAAATCAAATGATTAGTATAAGCAGACCAAAGAATTTGGATTTCTT
>PVKU01015377.1:0-18602 GCA_004027475.1 Anoura caudifer | reverse complement strand
GGACTGAAAAGAGGAAGCGACCAGTTGCTCTGCTGGCAAAAGGCGAATTTATTAACGAGTACAATTGTATATATAGGCAACTAGAAAAGTCTAAAAATAGCACAGGATTTATATGTAAGCTATAAAGCTTAAAAGCTCTTACAGGCTTAACCACAGGGGTACTTTGCAACAGTAAACATCCTGATAGGTACATTGTTTAGGTATTCCTTTGAACTTCCCTTGGGAACGATCTGATAGCAAGGAAGGCAGGACAATGCAAGGACATTTAATGCCTAGAGGCCGAGGACCAGGCCCAAACATCATTTCCACAATGTCTGGACCCTAACTCTCAACCCCTTAGCAGGCATAATAATTCCCTACAGCAGAGCCTGTGTCACATGGGGCAAAACCAATGTCCTGGTTCTGGGGAAGGGTGCAGAGTGCTAATGTCACTGTAGGTTGAAAGAATTCATGACTAAACTCAGTCAAAGTCCACTTGTTATCTGAGTTTCACTTTTCAGAGGATTGCAGCTGGTGGGAGGAATATGCCATTCTGATTAGAATCTGATTTTCAGGACAGACCTTGGGGCCTCAGCTCTCCCTTCAGTGTGGGCGCCTCAGCACACACCCTCCCTCACCCAACGCCGAGACCAGGGCCACCTCCATCCCCTCTGGCTGTCCCAGAGCTCTCACTCCAGCCTCTGGACACCAGCTGTGTGGATGAAGGGTGCACCTGAACTCCAGCAAGGAGAACACCACTAGCCCAGTTTCCTCCTGAAGGAGAGAAGGAGACGGGTGAGTACTTTGCAGAGTGCCGGTGGATGACACCAGGGCAAGGTGGGGAAGTCAAGGAAGAAGAGGAAGTAGGACGTGTAGAGAGCTTGCATCCGGCTGGGAAACTGTCACTGTTGGAATGGCTCCTGCTTGTGTTCTATACTGCTACTCCCTTCACACTTTTCAAAGTGCTTATGTGAGTCTCATAATATTGCTGTGAAGCAAGTGAATGAGGGGGGCACCAGACCAACACTCAGAAAACCAGAATCACACTGACCATTTTCCTACATGATGTGTGTTTGTGTCTCTGAGCCGCGGGTGCCTTGTCTGTTGCATGGTGATGATACAGCTGGAAAAACATCAGGGATAATCCTCTCCATCAGAAAAGAGATTCTCAGGACACAAGGAAACACATGGTCTCTGAGAACTCTTATTTTACTTTGCTTTCTCACTATAAAAATATGTTGTTTTAACATGTGATGAGCTGTATATATATTTTAAGTTAAATAGATATATAAACTTCAAACTCTGTGAACTGATTTAATCCTCACCTGTTAATTACTGTGGTTACTTAGCATTTTAAGAATTTAAGTTTTGAGGTTTTGTGTGTGTGTGTTTTTTGTTGTTGTTATTGTTGGGTTTTGTTTTTTTTTTTTTTTTACAAAAAACCCTCTAACAACACCTGATATGGTGATTTGTAATTTGCTTTCATATGAATATGAGGAGACCTTGCAATTCAGAATTGTGATTCACCTAATGCCTAAGTACAAACCAACACTTATCGCGGCAGCCTAACACTTGTACTTCACCCAGAAAGCTGAACAAAACTTTTCAGAGTTTGGTGGCACATATACGTGTTAGGTCATGCCTCCTGACAACAGCAAAGTTGACAATATTTAACATTAGTGGCAGTTTTGGAAGACTCATGGCCTACATCCAAATGGTAAAATAGAGATGCCAAAAAGCTTACAATTAAACTGTTACGATTTAAAGTTACAACTTAGGTCCAGTTATTTATGTATAAAAATGTGCTACAGATTTTCGGCAGGTGGACGGGTGATCGAGGGCAATGTTTTTTCCCGGCACTGAGGATGTTTCGGGCTGTCTGGGCTGCCATGCTTCGTGGGACGGTGAGCAACCTCCCAGCCACCACCTGTTGATGTTTCCCCCCGCAGCGTGGCAACAAAAATGTCTGCAGACATTGCCAAGTGTCCTCCAAGGTCAAAATCACCCCCTTCCCCAACAGGAACCCTGGGCCAGGCAGTGTTTCTCCCCCTTTATACTCGTGCACAAATCTCTGTCAGCACCAGTGACAGTTAAGATGTATTGTTAAAAATTCCTTAAAAGCCTCATTGATTTGGACAATTTTTTTGTTAGAATGCATTTGTAGGTTTCCCTGCTGCTTTAATGTAAAAGACCTAAAGGTACACGGACTTATAAACTGGTTTGTAGCAAGTGTGGGTCCTTAGTTCACACAATCAGCCATGGTTCTTGGCGTGGGCTTGGTGGCCTCTCTTTGCTCTTACTTGGTGGAACAGAACATTTCTGCTTATCTCAAGGGAGTCAAGGAGGTGTCAACAATTTCCTTCAGTCTCAGAGGAGGTAGCAGATACGTGGTGGCAAAGCGCTCAGTCTCATTTTCATATAAATATTTTAGCACTTTTTCAGATCTAGGCATCATGACTGGGCTAATATCATTTTCCTTAGAGATATTTCAATGACAGTATGCATCATTAAAAAAGCAAACAGAGTCATAATAGAGTAAAATAATCTCCTAAACCACATGACTCAGGTGACTATTGATTTCCCTGCCCTGTAAAATCTCACTGGCATTAGATGCTGGGAAAAGAGAAGTAGCAAATGACTTACTGATGTGAAGCAAGTCTTTCTTTCAATTAGATACTTGACAAACCTGATAGAGTGAGTCTTAGACTTTTTTCATTCTGAATTCTTTAGTTTTCAAAACAAAAGCTAGTGCTCTGTTTTTGTCCTGGTAACTTTAAAACTTTTTAGCTGTGAAAAGTATTTCTGCCATGTGGGTAACAGTGGGCCTGTTGGGTTTGCCAATCTCTGCCAGTTGCGCTGTTTCTTTTATTTATCCCTACGTGTCTTCACAGCAATGCTGAGAGGCCATTTAGAGTTGCTTCCTTGGCCATCTCCTTGTGCAGCACCATTTCCACTACTCTTCCCTTCCCTTTCCAAGGCGCCCCTTTGCCCCTG
The DNA here is from genome assembly GCA_004027475.1 of Anoura caudifer. NCBI lineage: Eukaryota > Metazoa > Chordata > Mammalia > Chiroptera > Phyllostomidae > Anoura > Anoura caudifer. The sequence continues at coordinate 15,629 of PVKU01015377.1, read as the reverse complement.
GCTTCTCCCCGGGCACTGAGGATGGCTTCCTGGCTGCAGCGTGGTGGTCAGAGCCTTCCTGCTCCTTTCTCTACACCTAGGAAGCTCCAGTGACGAAGGAATTTGACTGAGGGGCTGGTAGGAGGGTGAGAAAAAAATATTTGACCCCTGGTTTATAATGTCTTCATGCTCCAAATAGATGAAAGTAAGGAGATTAAAAAAAAACAAACATGTAAATATTATTGTCCCTTTAGCCCAGGAAAGCTTTTGTTTCAACCAGAAATCTTTCTTCAGACCTAAACATAGCTTAAAGGGCCACACATTGGCAAAGGGGTCAGAAATGACCAATGACATGAGAAATGGAGCCAAGTCCATTTTACTGTTTGCTTGTGGAGGGGTCGATGTTGATTCCTCGTTATGACCACATCATCACGGGGAGCCATGGAGCGTGCGGTCAGCGTGTCAGTACTGCAACCTCACTCAGGTACGGCCACGTTTTCTCTTGTGTTTGCTCCAGGGAGGATGGTGGACTTTCCAGGGTACAGCCTGTCTGGTGCGGTGGCCTCCTTCTTCTTCATACTGCTCACCATGAAGCAGTCAGGTAAGATGCCCTCCCCCACTCCACACTAACCCCAGTGTCCTGGAGACCAGGTCTGGGTGCAGAGGTTTAATTCAAAAGGGGTGGTATACTATTAAGAGTGGGGACTAGGAGCTAAAACATCTGTGTTCCAAAAAGAGCCCCTCCACTTCCAGCTGTGTTACCTTTGGACAGTTGCTTGAGTAACTTCTGCTTTAGTTCCCTCATCTTTATAGTAAAAATAACAACATACCTACATCTCATAGGCTAGCATGAACTTTAAGATTAAATGAGTCTGTACATGGAAAACACTTGAATCACCTGGAATGTGTTAGAGCATTCATTAATTTCTGTGCAGGACAGCACTTTGGAGGCTACAAAAATGCTTTATACCATAAATTGAATAGCATAAATCACTTGGAAATAAAACACTAGAAGGAGAGATTTCCAGTAAATGGGTTTGGAACTCTTAGTAGCCGAATTTTGTTGGTCAAAATATTGTAGTCTGAAAAAGGATTATGAAAATTGACTGTAAGTGGGTAATACCTGAGCCTCCCAAATGCAGCATGTCAAAGTGGGAAACACACAAGACAGGACATCAGAAGGCACAGGTTCGAGAGAGGGTGCACCAGGAAGTATGGGACAGGGTGTGGCTCCCTCCCTGCTGAGGAGTGCATTTCCTTCACCTGTGAAAGCAGTCAGCCAGATGCTATGACCAGTTCTAGCTCCGTATTCAGGTTCCATCAGTAAAGAATGGAAGCAGACTCCACTTGAGTCCTATAGCAACCTTTTGAACAGCATCTCTTGATATTGAACAACAGCTAAGGAAGGTGAGGTTCTTTCTGAGGACAATTGGATCTACACAAAATCCTTACAGCATTTTAAGCTGAAAAACACATAATATGCAATGGCATATAACATTATTAAACATGATAACAAACAGAATTATTAAATATCTTTTCAATTTGCAGATAACAATGAAGTCAAACAAGACTCAAAATCTGATTGGAAGGGTCAAACTCCCTAGACAAATTACTTCCTTAATCTGCCAGAAATTGTCCTTGTAAAAACTGCCTGTATAATGGCCCCAGTAATGGGAGTCCTGCCTCCTCCAGGCCAAACAAGGGAGGGAGAGCAAGGGCAACCCTGAAAAGTTGAAAAATCTATTGAACAAATGTATTGCCTAAATTATAAGAAAGTAATTGCCATGTCAGTCATTAACAATATAAAGAGAAATCACTAAAATAAATCACTATAAAATATAAAATAAATCATTAATGAAGTTCCCAATTAAAACATGGGTTTACACATTAACTTGAGAATAAAAACAGCCCAGAAATGATAGTTTTAGTACCTTAAAGATGGAGACATTGAGATTCAAAATATCAAATCTCACTGAGAATAATGCATTTGCCCCCAGATCACACAGCTGGTGACAGATTTGGCACAGGCACTCACATTTTTGAGCTGCATGTTATTTTCAGTACAGAAAATCATCTCTGTAACAGCCAAATGTGCAAGTCAGCAGGCTGGGCCATCCAAAGCAAGCTTGTTAATCTTCCAGTTGGCCTTTCCTGGTTCCTCCTTTTCACTGTTTTGTAGATGACTTTAGAGTGATTGGTCCTGCTCATCCCATCCTGGCCAGGGTAGGGGAAGACGCCCTACTAACATGTCAGCTCCTCCCCAAGAGGACCGTGGTGCACATGGAGGTGAGGTGGTACCGCTTGGAGCCCAGTGTACAAATAGCACATCGGGTCGGAGCTGAGGTGACTGAGATGCAGACGGAGGACCACAGGGGCCGAGTGCAGTGGGTAGAGGACGACTTTGCTGAGGGAACTGTAGCTCTGAAGATGCACAATATCCGACCATCTGATGATGGGCAATACTGGTGCCATTTCCAAGAGGGGAACTATCATGGAGAAACCAGCTTGCTGCTCAAAGTAGCAGGTGAATATCTGGGAAAAACCATGGGGTCTTGGAGGGAGAAGTCTATTAATTTGTGGTAAGTTTATTGCCAGTTAAAGAACTCCCTTTAATCATCAAGGCAATCCCTAATGCCCAGTCATCCAGCCTGATGCATCTGAGAGCAAGTAGTTCTGAAATCTCTAAAGCTCACATAAGCAAAATTCCTAAATTTAATTTACATGGTTTTGACTATTCTTGACAATTATTTTAAATCCATGGCATGTCATCATTAGCAATTTTGCTAAGACATAAATTTGTGCCACATAGGCTGATGTGTAAGGGAACATCCATTACTGAGTGACTCTAGCTGACTGCCCAGCATCCGTATTGCAATGGAATTGGTTGTTCTCTACCCAACATCGAATGTGCAGTAACTGAAATGTGAACACTTTGTTTCTTGTGTCATTCCTCCAGTTAGAAAGCTAGGGATGGGACTGGAGTGGTTAAGAACTTTATGCTTTTATGGAGATTAGCATATACCATGTTCAATGAGTTGGGGACTCACTGTGAATGGCAGGTTCTGCATGTGGTTTTGTATTAGCAAAGCAGGAAGGAGTCAGGAAGAAAGTGATCCCTGAAGAAAGCATGTGTTTTAAGTAAGAACAAATATCTGAAAAGTGTAAATGATCAGATGGTTCCCTGGAAGGAATAACTCCTCCACATGCTGAAGAGAAAATCAGGTGAATCCGTTTATCTCATCAGGCAGATGGTTCTGTGGAGACAAAGCAGAATCGCACTGCTACTGCTTCCTTTTTACTTCTCCATGAGGCTATTTCCTAATACTTAAAAAAAACACTCGTATTATTGTTATTATGTTCAAGATGATTTAAGATGGAAGAAGGAATCCATGTATTCCTGAGACGTGGAGTGAAGGGGGTGGGGCACATACTAAGGCATTTCACTGTCAGGGATATTTGAAAATAAGCCACACATTTTCCAAGGCTCTCACAGAAGGAGCAATAGAGACAGGATTACAATTTAGGGAAAATACAGCCTCCTTTGTTTAAGTTTGGGAGTTGTGTTGGTGAGAAAGAACATTATATAAAAACTAGAATTTCTCAAAAACATTTTTCCATTGAGTGGAATATTTAGATATAGGAACTCCTCATGGAGCTTCTCATTTTACACTCCTCAGGTGTCCAATAGCATCACAAGATCACAACCACCGACAAAAAGAATGGAAAGAATAGTCCCCATGGAAGTGATGTCTGACTTTATATTAAATATTCTATTTAAATTGGAGTCAAGATATCATCCAAAATGTCAGGCAAAGTGCCTGACACAATAATATTAAGATGAAAAAGGCAGAGTTTGTGGCATGCATGGATTAATGAGTAAATTATAACACATCTTTGTTTACAATGCTGGAGACATAAGCCACATGTCAAATGTCCTTTTTCCTTATTCTCCTGTCTGGATCCAAAGAAAACTATTGCTCGTATGCTAAAATTTAAAGATCCAGACTCGGGAACAGTTGCAGTGTACGGGAGCTCCAATTTGCATGGAAAGAAGACTTGGCATGGTCTTTGCTCCCTCAATCCCTCAACCTCTCCTTTCTCCTCAGAGCAGTGGCACTGGGATCTCAGTCTCTATGATGTGTGCCTCCACAGGCTCTGAACCTCAGGGCTATGTCCTCCCTCCACAGGTCTGGGGTCTGCCCCTCACATCCACATGGAGGGCTCTGAGGAAGGTGAAATCCAGCTTGTCTGCACTACAGAAGGCTGGTTCCCAGAGCCCCAGGTTCATTGGGAAGACATCAGGGGAGAGAAGCTGCTGACTTTCTCTGAGTATCACATCCAAGATGAAGATGGCTCATTCTATGTGGAAGCCACGCTCGTGGTCAGGAATGCCTCTGCAGAAACCGTGTCCTGCTTCATCCACAACCCTGTCCTCACTGAGGAGAAGGGCTCAGTCATCTCCATCCCAGGTCAGTGCTCTCCCTCTAGGACCAAGATGCTCAGATTAGCAGGAGGGGCCCAGGGACTGTTCCGTAACACCTAATATTTTCTTAACCAAGAAAATTATCTAACACTTAGTAATGTGTATTAAAAACTATAAAACATTTATGACTGAAAATATATACACTGTATTTTGACTAAATAGTTATTGATAATAGTATTGTAATTATTTCCAAGTTCAAGATTTTCTTTCTCATAAGTATGCATGACATTGTAAAGGAAATAAAACTACCTTCTTTCAAACAACCCAATTAAAAAATGGTAAAAGACCTGAACAGACACTTCTCCAAGGAGGACATACAGAGGGTTCGGAGAGATAGGAAAGGATGTTCAACATCATTAGCCATCAGAGAGATGCAAATTAAAACCACAATGAGACCTCACTTCACACTGGTCAGAATGCCGTCATAAACAAAGAAACAAGAGCTGGTGAGGTTGTGGAGAAAAGGGAATCTTAGTGCACTATTGGTGAGAATGCAGACTGGTGCATCTACTTTGGAAAACAGTATGGAATTTTCTCAAAAACCTAAAAATGGAACAGCCTTTTGACTGAGCAGTTCCACTGCTGGGATTATACCCTAAGAACCCTGAAACACTAACTCAAATGAACCTATGCACCCCAATGTTCACAGCAGCGCAATGTACATAGCAGCCAAGTGCTGGAAGCAACCTAAGTGCCCCTCAGTAAATGAGTGGATCAAAATACTATGGTACATTTACACAATGGAATACTACACAGCAGAAAGAGAAGCTCCTACCCTTCGCAACAGTATGGATGGAACTGGAGAGCATTATTTTAAGTAAAATAAGCCAGGCAGTGACAGACAAATACCATATGATCTCATCTATAAATAGAGCCTAATCAACAAGCCAAATACAACCAGAGACATTGAAAAAAAGAACAAACTGACAGCAACCAGAGAGGATGGGGGAAGGCATAATGGGGGGAAAAGAAGAAGGGTCATCAATGAACATGTATAAAGGACCCATGGACAAAGCCAAAGGGGGTTAGGATTGAGGTCAGGAGGTGGGGAGGAAGTGGGGTGGAGGGGAGCGATGGGGGGAAAGTAGATACAACTGTACTTGAACATCAATAAAAATATGAAAAAAGGTTTTTACAAAAATAAAATTATATCATTTACTATATTAAAAAAGAGTAGGTGGGGGTATAATGGGGATAAATGATAATGTAAAAAATACAATAAAAATAAATTAAAAAAGAAAAAAAGAAATGAGCCTTTTGTTCAGTGTATTGAGCCACATAAGCTTTCATACAGAGAAACATGTTGTACTGAAGAAACGCAAGTACAGCTTATTACATGACTACTATTGTCCCAGTTCCACACATCTTTTTATTTACATTTTATTTTTTATTTAAATTACTTTATTGTTGTTCAATTACAGTTGTCTGTATTTTCTCTTCACCCCCTCGAAACCCACCTCCCTCCCTTGCCTCCACCCTCCCCCTTGGTTTTGCTCACGTGTGCTTTATAGTAGTTCCTGTTCCACAAATCTATGAGGAGAATAGCTCTTGAGGAATTAACTGGGAGTCCCCAATCTGCCTCTCCTTCAAGGACACTGAAAAAACATGGTTGAATACACTCAAGTTTAATTTGTCCCAAGTTGGATCTGGGAAACTTTACAGCTGGGGATGTAATTACTAAATAATAACTGTTCTCATCGTGTAAATAACATCTGTGACTTCAGAGATAATAAATCATGTTGTTTCAAAAGACAAAAATAAATGAATGAATAAACTACATTCTTTCAATTGAAATGCTTTCTTATGTGTATTGTGCTGACTATTTCTGGGAAGCTATCGTATAAATAAAATCAAAGATGGAGACAACTATTTACAGAATAGGATCCTAATTATAGCTTCATTGATAAATAGCAACAAAACAACAGTCAAAACAATCCAATACAACAGTGGAGTGTTAAGTGTTTTATGTTACTATTTATTTTAGCATTGATGAAAAATGTATTTTCAAAAAAATTAATAGTTGAAAAATCTTCATGATGAAGTATTTAATGATAAAGATTATAACTATCTATCTATGTATAAATAGACATTTCCAATCATGTAAAGATTCTTTTTTTGACACCATGTACATTTAGATATAAGGATATAATAGTTGTTATAAATGGATATTGAAAAATTGAAGTAAATGTTGTATGTCAATGTTAAAATGAGCCACACATATACACATTTCATTTATCAGTTTGGAATTATAGGTGATAACTGTCAATGTCCACGTATTTTATATTTTCCATACATTTATATAAAGAATATGTATTATGAGGTGGTAGAACTGAGAGCAATTTTGATGTGCAGAGAAAATGAAAAACAGCTGAACCACCAGGAAAGAATATTTTTCTATGTTTAATTTCTTTATTATTTGTCCAGATTTCCCAATAAAATATAAGACTTGCTTTTATTTTTGTGAGATATTTTACTCATTTCCCTCAGACCAAATTGCTTACCTAATATGTTACTCTCATTCTTTTTCCAGAGAAACTCCAGAGTGAGCTCGGTAAGTAGCCATGCTGCACAGAGGAGGGTCAGCCTCTGTGCTTCCGGGAGGGAGACAGGCTCCCAGGCAAAGCCGCTCAGCTACCGAGACACCATGTTACCCCATGAGAACTTGAGGCATGACTCCCCCAAGTCCCACCCCTTCAGTTAGTAGCAGACGGGACTGGCAAAGTGCAGGTCTCCACAGCCTCCTTTAGGCACATTTGCACTCTGTCACCTGTCACTTTCAGTGTTTATGGGAACCCAAGTGAGCCTCAGATGGACACCTGTAAGGGGCAGAGATATAATCTCCGCTGGTTGGGCAGGAGGAAAGGGGGCAGTCTTGGGAGTGTGTAGAGATGGCACAGGACAGCTGGTGGGGCAGTCACTAGTGTGAGTGAGGGCAGGGTCATCATGACAACTGGAGGCCACCATCTCCAACCCTCTGCTGTGGTTTCTGCACCTGCCCCTCACCCAGGTGCTCCTAACCTCATCACTTTTTGGGAGGTTGCTTTCCCAGATCAGCCTAGGACCCTGTGCTGCCTGGGCTGATGATTTTCTGTTTTTGATTGTTTTAGTTTTTCTCCTTTTCTTAGTAGTTGGACTGCAGGTATTTTACTGTACCTAAGATAAATGGTTTAAAAAATAACCAATTCATATTTGGACCTCTTTCGGTTTCTCCTTCACCTCCTTCCCATCTTCCTTCTTTCTGTGATCTTTTCTCCCAGCCCATGACCACCAGCCTGTGCCCTGCCCACATGCAGATCACTTATTTTCTCTTCCACCAATAATAGCCTGTTGTCCCTCAAGTTACCTGTTACAGGAGTGTGTGTGTATGTGCACCTGTATGTACATTAGATGACCTTAAGCACACTTCCTTTCCTAATTTGAGGAAAATTAGGGTGGTAAACACTCCTAAATCAATATCTTCCAGAGTCTGATGTGACACTTTTGACCCCATTGGGCCATAAAAATAAAAGGAAGGCCCTCAGGAAGTTCAAAGGTAACTCCACAGTCTGAGGAGAGCTGCACACCTGTGAGCCTTCCCTTCTAAGTTGGAACCCTTTCTGCCTGGGGCAACATCTGCTCATGATCAGATGGAAATCTTAACCAGCGAAGCTGGTTAGTCACAGATCAGAAAGCCAAGCCAGCGTTTGGGCAGGCTGGCACATGTTTCTGTCCTTTAGAAAGATTGTAGGTGAAGAGTCACTCCTCTGAGTTATCTGAACCAACTTCACACGTTCACTGGAGCCCCAGCACACAAAATACAACCCAGTGGCATGTTGTTCCTTGGTTGTGCTCATCTTCTGGGACACACTGAAACCAAATGTGCAGATGGAGCTTCCCTAAGCTCCCTGTCAGGTGGGGTCAGAGGGCTGTGCCCTCAGGTGCTCTGAGGGTGTGCTGCTGACTGAGGAGGCAGGAGCTTCTCAGCCGCCTCCGTGTTACTCTCCGGAATGAGAGCTCAGAGGCAAAGGGCTGCTGGCAAACTGAGCTCTCTCTTAAAGCCCTGAGACTGAAATCCCAGTCCCTGTTCTGGCAAATAATGTTGCTGGTTTAGAAAAATAATGACTAGATATTTGAAATATTAATTATATGTCAAGTACTATGCTCAGTGCTTTACAGGAATATTTTTTCTTATGATAATTATAAAGGTTAATAGATTTATCCTCATTTTACTGTTCGGAAACAATCTTAGAGACATATGTATCTTGCCAAAAAACACCAAGAAATTGTGATGTTTGCTTTCTAGTCTATGTCTGACTTACCAGTGCAAGTTCTTAATATTTTATGTGTGATTTAATTAAAGCATTGGTCCCTATTTTTCTCATCTTAAAATGAACATGTTGAATTTAATCTTTAATATGTCAGATTCTAAAAGTGTTGACATGATATAATAAAATATAATATAACATAGTATAGAATAATATAGTATAGTAAAATTTAGCTTGGGGAATGAGATAGCCCACTTAATCAAACATGCAGATTGGATGAGGATTATATATTATGACGATGAAATTATCAGGTTTCAAGGAATTAGTGTAAAGGTCAGGATACATCGAAGTGCAAAAAAGATTAAACTTTTCAGTGGATGTTCAGGAGGCATTTCAGGAGCATACATCCAATACTCAGATGTGAGCACAAATTGTGTGTGAGTCTGTGTACAAAACCCTACAGAAAAGATTATGTAGGGCTGTTCAAGGAGCTTTTATTTTGGAAGAACATCAGTTATTAACAAAGAGGGCTGTAGGACTTTCCCCAGTACTTTAAACTTTATTTTCTCTTGAATTCTGGAAAAACAGGAGTTTCATATGTCTATAACACACCTAGTTAATTAAATCTCCAAAAATTTATTTTGCTTTCTTTAGTTTCCATCAAAATCAACTGTAGCTCTTAACTGACCTGTGCCTAGGAGGGTAATGGGTTTGGTATACACCATGGGCCATGAACAGGGGGAACAATCCCCGCCTGGGTAACAGAGATGAGGAAACAGTCTGTTTTACCAAGTAATTTACTGTGACACATGGATGAAGAAATGGCAGCGAACTAAACCCTAGATTATTTTTTCTTTTAAAAATTATAAAGCAGAGTTGGTATACAATCTTATACTGGTTATAGTAGTTTCAGGTGTACAACACAGTGATTCAACACTTTTATACCTTACAATGCGTTCACTACTTCTAGTAATTATTTGTTCATTTCCTGACTCTTACATTCATTTTTAGATTTAAACAGATACATATGGAATGCAGATAGTATTGTTTTAGGTAAAATTGAAGGACAAAGGAAACAAAATGCTAGAAATAACTGGGAGTGAAATTTTAGGTAGAAGGAAATAATCTGAAAATTAGAATTGTGTAGACAGCGAATTTTCCTGCAAGAAGTGCCTAACAAATTTTAATGATTACATAATGAGGTCATTTTGCCTTTGGTTACTGACTCCCATTCAGATAATATGCAAATTTATGCCTGAACTTCTATTATAAATGGTCATCAGTGTAAGCATTCTGACCATTTAGTAGAAAAAGATAACTCTCAATTTAGAATAGAAGAAATTGGGCATGGCCATGGCCATGGCCATGGGGAACTAGAGGTTTAACAGAGGTTGGATCCAGGAAAGCCGTTAAACAAATTTCTCCACTCTCCACAGTGGAAGAGCAGACTCTGTTTGTGTATTCATCAGTGTGTGGCATTCTGTGCTTTGCCAACCTCCCCAATTCTTGATCTTATTTCTCATAAATCATCTGGGGACATTGAACTTGGTGTGTGTTTAGAGCCCCATGCTTGTGGGACCTTGGGGAAGTAAAAAGTGATGGCAGGGTCTGACTTATAAGGTATTATAAAATCAAACCAGGGAAAGAATTCTTCACATTTTGTTACTGAACATACACAGAAACTCATTTTCATCACCTCCCCATCATCAAGGCAGAGGGTGGGGTTTTCTCCAATGCCCTCGGGTCTCCCAGTCTGCATACCTCCGTTCACACTACATGGTCATCCATGAGCTTCTGTAGATTATTTTGTTTAACTCTAGAACAACCTTAAGATTTTGATAGTGATATATTTGTTTTATAGTTTAAGAAACTGAGGCATACACTGGTAAGAGTTGCTTAATGCCATGCAGATTTTAAGTGATGAAGTATTAATTTTATTCTCAGATTTTAATTGCAAAATTACTTTATTAAGCTGTAATCTGAATATGTTGTAGTCAGGGGCAGGTGAGGGTTCTGTTATGGATTTTTTTTTATATTGACACACATGACAAGATGGTTTTGCCTTGAACAAGGACAGCCCCTGTCCTGATTGCACCAAACTTATTGCTTTCCAAAGGATGGCCATGAGCTTTGAGCTCCCCCTGGATGCTGGTGGGTTGTAAATCCCACTTGAGATGTTCTTGCTGATAACAGTATTTGCTCCATTCTGAGTCTTTCCTTGTGTTTTGTCTGCTGTGTTTATTTAACAGCTTCCTTAAAAGTAATTGGACCTTCTCAGCCCCTTCTTGTCAGAGTGGGGGAAGACATACAATTAACCTGTTACCTGTCCCCCAAGGCTAATGCACAGAGCATGGAGGTGAGGTGGGTCCGATCCCACCGCTCTCCTGCTGTTTATGTGTATGTGGATGGGCACCATGTGTCTAAAGAGCAGATGGCAGAATATAGAGGGAGGACAGAGTTGGTGACTGATGCTCTCAGCGAGGGAAGACTGACCCTGCTCATACACAATGCCAGCACTTCAGATGATGGGCAGTACCGGTGCCTTTTTGAAAAAGATGGTGTCTACCAGGAGAGCAGTTTGGATCTGAAGGTAGTAGGTAAGGATTCCAGATACATGTTTTGGTTTCTACTGCTTTGACATGTTAGTTCTGGAAAATCTTCCTGGCATCTGATATTTTTTTAATGTCCATTCATTCATCAAATTTATATTAAACTCTCTGAGGTGCAGTAACTGCCATAGATACTGAAAGTCCGCAAGCTCAAATAAACCAGATTTAATTTTTGACTACAGAATTTGTACCCTTCTCAGAATATCCATATTGGCCACCCATTTCATGAAATAAGAGAATTTTACTCTATAACTTTACATAAGACTCACTGTTTCCCAGAATGTTAAAACTCTGGGAAATGTGTAGTTACTAGGAAATGTAATGTTTTGAAGACTAAACTAGATCCACATAAAACAAAAATAATAAATACAAAATTGGCAGGATGGAAGAGGAACGACAACATTGTTCCCTCCCTCATACTTTGCCATTGTCTATATTTGTGAATGAAAATTGATTTTCCAAGGCTAACAAATGCTATTGAAGACATAGGCCAACATCTTGGTTACTCTGCTTGGTTCTCTCATTGATTTGTGTGTAAATTAATAAATACATTTAGGTAACAGCCACAGGAGCACATGTGGAGAAGTCAAATGGACACCATCATTTTTGGCATTTGGACATATATATAAGATTTTGATCCTGGAGACTATTCTCTGATTCACTTACTTACTTCCTGGCCATATGATTTATGCCTTGGTCAAAATCATTTTGTTCTCAGGTATAGAAGAAAAAAAGATTAGATTTGAAATTCCTTGTATCCCTTAATCTGCCCCAGGGTGATTTTAGAAATACAAAAAAAGAAAAAAAAAAGAAAGAAAGAAAACCGAATGAAACAAAACAAAATTCCCTCTAGCTAGTCTCATTCCTGAGTGGAGTATAATTGCTCAATATGCCTCACTCTCTCCTCAAGCCTCTGAATCTCCCTTTCCTCAGTGACTTCACTGACCAAATTGCCACTTGCAGAGACTGGAGGTTTTGTGTCTTGATCTCTCTTCCCTAGGTCTGGGCTCTTCCCCTCGGATCACCATGGAGGGATGGAAGGATGGACAAATGCAGCTGATGTGCAGCTCAGAAGGGTGGTTCCCACAGCCCCATGTGCAGTGGAGGGACATGGAAGGAAAGACAGTTCCATCCTTTTTGGAGGTCCGGACTCCAGACAGCCATGGGCTCTTCCACGTGAAGGCGTTTCTGTTGGTCGCAAACAGCTCTGCTGTGAATGTGACCTGCTCTGTCAGCAACCCCCTTCTTGGAGAGGAGAAAATGGCAGCCTTTTCTTCCTCAGGTTGGTGATTCGTGTGTGCCTCTCAGCTTTGAGAAATAAATATGAAGACCAACCCAGACTTTTTGTTTTAGTTGTGGTGGATTTTCTTTTGGATTAAAAACTAATGGTCCTGACCACCACCTTCACAACTGTAGACTGGATAACCTTATCCTTTGCCACTCTTTCCAGTGATTGTTGTAATATAACTGGAAAAAAGAAGAAAGAGAAATGTGTGTGAATGTGTGTATGTGTGTGAGTGTGTACTTGTGTGAGCTGTGCATTTGTATATATGTGACTGTGTATGTGTGTATGTGTGTATGTGAGTGTGTGTGCATGTCAGTGTGAGAGTGTCCAGGTGTGACTATGTGACTGTGTGTGACTACATGAGTGTGAGTATGTGTGTGGGGGTCAGTGTATGAATATATTTGTAGGTGTAACTGTGTGAGTATGTGTTTGGGTATGTGAGTGTGTGAGTATGTCTGACTGCAAGGAGCAAACAATAAAGTTAACGTAAACTTCAAGTATCTCCTCAGCTCCCACCAGGCAGAGAGAAACAGACCAACTTCCTCCCTGAGGCCAGGTTCTCATCCTCCTCTCCAGTTCAGGAGTTGTTCAGATGCTATGGATTAACTTGACATGTTCTTGGTTTCATAATTTAATGGGATTTTGGGGCTCTCATTTTAGATTCCAGGATGACCTTTTCATGGATGATACTGCTTATTTTTGGATTGCTTCTTCTGGCGGCTGTAGGCCTAATAAAGAGAAAGAGCTGTAGAAATGGTAAGTCAGGTAAACAGAGACTGTGGAACACACTTTGCAATGGGAACCCCACTGTGCGCTTCTTTCAGAAGTCACATGTGGTAGTCATTCACTGAACATTCAATAACTCATGTAACATGAAAGTCTATGACTTACATTCATGTAATCAGGGTCAGTGTCCAATGAGATTGGTGTTTACAGTGATGATAGAAGCAAATGGATTAAAAGACAATAATTTAATCCCCGAATGCACATTTCCAAGTGATCTAGTTAAGGGAAAGGATAAAAAAAGTAGAGTATCCATCCTTGCCTTCAAGGCTGTGAGCTGAGACGCCGTGATTCTGTTGGCGTGAGGATTTCACTGAGATCTGTAACTCTCTGGTGACTCACTTGCTTGCATATTGATAGAGATGGCTGTTTTCTGTGTCCTAAAAAGTTCTTTCACTTTAAATATCTTATGTTACTGTAACAATGTTTGCCTGTTTAGATATTAATTTCATGACATTACTATTTTTAATACTTCCATAATATTGCTTATTATCAGAAAGGATTTTCTTTATCTACAGTGAATTCGATGCTGGATCCAAATACAGCTCCCCAAGAACTGATCCTTTCTGAGGGGAAGAAGCATGAGACTCACAGACTGTCATGCAACCAGACATCCACAGAGAGGAGTCCGCCTGCTCCATGCTCCGGGATAGGGGGCTCACATCAGGGAGGTGGTAGTGGGATGGAGAGACTGAGGACAGGACAGGATGGGTCCTGGCTAAGGCGAAGGACAATGTCATGAGTCATCTCTGTGTGGCTGCAGAACAAGTTCCGGCCATGGGTGTCTATGGCCATGAGTACTGGGAGATTACCCCTTCTCCAAAACTCCTCTCTCTGAAGATGGCATCAGGATGGGTCAGAATCTCCCTGGACTGTGTGTTTGGACTTCTCTTGTTTTATAACATGACCAAGTGCCCTATCCTTACCTTGTCCTCCAGTTTTCTTCTCTGAAATTCTACACCTTCTCTTCATTCTTTGGTCCCCTAATGTAGTTTCTCCTGACATCATTCCCTTGGATTCTGGACACCAGGATTAGATTTCAAATCCCAGCTTGCTTCTCCTTTTACCTTGAAAAGGGACTAATGAGACCATTAGGTAGTACATCAAGGGTGCTTTAATCTCACTCTCATTTCAGATCTGACCTGGTGACTGATCCCTTCAGAGATCTAATCTATCCCAAGTTCTCTGATATTCTCCCTTTTGATCACAATCTGATATATGATGACCAAAAACCCTTAGAAAACCCAATGGAGAATGCAACATTGCCTAGAGAAGGACATGCAAGGAATGATGAAGTGCTTGATTGGTTTCTTGAAAAAGGTGACAATATATTATCCAAGTAGGGTGAGAAAATGATAAATACATTTTTAAAAGATAAGAGGAAATATAACTGAATTAACAGAGAAAAACTTCTCTCTAAAATATAATCTAGAAAATCATATGAAGTGTGGAATCCCTGCTCCAGACTTTTTCAGAAAGTTAATAGAAAATGTGGAGTAGAGACAATTTTTAGAAATTCTGGTCCAAGAGAAAATTTAATTATATATCATGTAAATGAAACTGGGTGATGGGTTCATGAGAGTTTATTAAATTAATCTGCACTTTTGTATATGTGTAAAATTTTTCATAATAAAAAATTGAAAAAGGAAATGTCAACTTTATTTTTAGAGCAAAATAAAACATAACTTTAGATTTAATAATTATAAATTAAATAAACATAAGCAATGCATGTAACACATAGTCAATAAATTAAAGATGAGAAGTTACATGTGGAAGAAGAATTAATGTGAAAAAAGAGTGACTTGGAAAAAGCTCTAAAATGATCTTATTTTAAAAAATATATTTTAGTGATTATGCTATTACAGTTGTCCCAATTTTCCCCCTTTGACCCCCTCCAACCAGTACCCCATTCTCTCTGGCAACTCCTCTCCCCTTTAGTTCATGTCCATGGGTCATGCATGTAAGTTCTTTGGCTACTTCATTTCCTATACTATTCTTAAGATACCCCTGTCTATTCTGTACCTACCAAATTGTACTTCTTAATCCTTGCATTTTTTTATCCATTCTCCACCTTCCCTCTCCCAACTAATAACCTTCCAAGTGATCTCCATATCTATGATACCATTTCTGTTCTGCTTGCTTGCCTAGATTGGTTTTTAGATTCAATTGTTGATACTTGTGAATGTATTGCCATTTTGTTGTTCCAGTTTTGATATTCTTCTTTTTCTTAAATAAATCCCACTAAC
>PVKU01015376.1:7877-18700 GCA_004027475.1 Anoura caudifer | reverse complement strand
TATGTTTATAATGTTTATGTCTCTTGATGGATTGTTTCCTAGAGTATTATGAAGTGACCTTCTGGGTCTCTTTTTATGGCCTTTGTTTTGAAGTTTATGGTGTCTGATATGAGTATTGGTACCCCTACTTTTTTCTCCTGTCCATTTACTTGGAATATTTTTTTCCAGTCCTTTGCTTTCAATCTGTGTAGGTGTTTGTTCTGAGGTGGGTCTCTTTTACACAGCATATGTGTTCGTCATGATTTCTTATCCATTTAGCTACTCTCTGTCTTTTGATTGGAGCATTTAATCCATTTAAATTGAAGGTTATTATTGATACATACTTATTCATTACCATTTTACTTCCTTCATACCTGTATTCCTCTCTCTCTCACACTCTTTTTCTTCTCTTCTTAAAACAGTTTCTTTAGCATCTCTTGCAGTGCTGGTTTGGAGGAGGTGTATTGTTTGAGACTTCTTTTATCTGGAAATCTCCTAATTTCACCTTCCATTTTAATTGAGAGCCTTGCTGGATACAATAGTCTTGGTTTCAGGCCTTTGTTTTTCATTACCTGTACTGTTCCTTTCCAGTCCCTTCTGGCTTGTAGTGTTTCCATTGAGAAGTCAGGTGCTAGTCTTATTACAGTGCTCCCTTGTATGTTACTTCCTGTTTCTCCCTTGCTGCCCATAAGATTTTCTCTTTGTCTCTGAAACTTGGCATTTTAATTACAATGTCTTGAAGTGGGCCCCTTTGGTTCCTCTTGATTGGGACTGTCTGTGTTTCCTGGATTTGTGTGAGTTTTTCTCTCATCTCATTAAGAAAGTTTTCCATCATTACTTTTTCAAACGGGTTTTCTATCCCTTGCTCTTCTTCTTCTCTTTCTGGTATCTGCATTATTTGGATATTATTATATTTCATGTTGTTCTGCAGTTCCCTTAACACCTCTTTATTCTTTCTGAGCCTCTTTTCCTTTTCTTAGTATTTCTGGGTGTTTTTTCTGTCTTTTCCTACAACTCACTGATTTGATCCTCTGCTTCCTCTAGTCTGCTTTTGATTCCTTCTGCTGTATTTTTCAACTCAGAAATTGTATTCTTCATTTCCTCTTGGCCCTTATTGATAGTTTCTATTTCCTTTTTCATGTTGATATAGTTTACAGTGATTACATCATAGTTTCCCTGCAGTTTTTGGTAATTCTTAGTGAGCTCATTGAGCTGCCTTATAACCATTGCTTTGAACTCAATATCTGATAGTTGACTTGCCTCTATTACATTTAGCATTCTTCCTGAGGCTTCTTCCTTTACTTTCATTTGGGGTTTGTTTTTTGTCTTCCCATTGTTTGTGAGACTCTTCTTGTTAGTCTCTGCTTCTTAAATTAAACCCATACCATGGGTTTATGGTATGAACTTCTATGGTAGGAGATCTGTGAGATTCAGTGCTGCTGTCTCCTTGATCTGAACTTGCTGCTCTTGGGATGTCTTTTATGTTGACTCTCTGGATGTCTTTGGGTTTTGATTGTTGTTGGGTCTTTCTTTGGTGGGTCTTTCCCTCCAGCTGGTTAACTGAGGGTCACTCCACGCACCACATCTTGTGTACTGTTTTGCTGGTGCAGACAGGTTGTGTTGAAGCTGGTTCTTCTGTCTATCTGATGTTTTGAGGCATCTCTCTCACTATCGTTCAGTTGTTTGTTCTGTGTAATTTCTCCACCATTTAGTTATAATTTCAGATTGGTTCTGGGTGGAGGTTAGTGTGGTTTCCACTCACTCCTTCACCATCTTCCTGTATTATCTGTTGGTGGTTCCTTTGTTGGTGGGTTCTCTCTTCCAGCAGGTATACTAGTGTTCACAGCTCCCACCTACTCTTTTATGTGGTCGGTTGGAGGGGGAAGGCAAAATGCATTAAGACAGCAGGAGTGTATTCTATGGAATTTAAAATACCAACTCACAGAGAAGAGATAGAAGATCCTTTAGAAACTATAGTGTTAGTGATATTTCACTAGTGATAGTGATATTTCACCCAACTATCAACTTTCTAGAAAGGGTGGGAAAAGGATAAGACTTGTTAGAGGGGGGAGGGATTGTGAATTGAATTCAGAAAACAGTGAGCTTGTGAGAGATCAGATTATGAGATATAGAGAGAGTAAAGGATTGAAAATAGGCATAGTATGCGAGAGAATAGAGTTAACCATAACAGTAATAAAGTACTGGGAGACAGTGAAATGGGCTAAGATCAGGGAGGGGTTCTATGTAGCATTTACAATTGTATGGAACAACAATTATTTACAATAATACTGGAACAACAATCATATGACAGAATTTATATGGTCTGAATAACAAAAATAGGATGTACATGACATGACCTAGAGTTGTGTGCTATTGGAACACAAGTGAAGTGAAAGAAGGAAAATTAAAATACACTATGAAGGAGAGAACAAGGAAAACCAAACAATGTAATTAAACAAACAAAATGATGAAAACTAAATAGAAAGAAGAGAAATTAAAAAATACTAATAAAATAAAAGAAGTAAAAATAATGAAAAAATAGTAATAATACAAACAAACAATACCATGCAAGTTCTCTGGAATAGCAAAGTGAAAAAAATATGGAGTACTTCACAAATTTGCATGTCATCTTTGTGCAGGGGCCATGCTAATCTTCTCTGTATCATTCCAATTTTAGTATATGCCCTGCTGAAGCAAGCACTGCTTAATAATTTTTATTGTTTTATGTGTACCTGTGTATATCATTAGGATTTTCTCCATGCAATTTCATGTTATTTGCAAATAGATATTGTCTTTTTCATTTTTTAACTTTATTCTGGTTTATTCTATTATAGTGGTCCCAATTTTATCCCCTTTGCCCTCCTCCATCTCACCCCAACCCCTGCTCCCATAGCCCTCCCTCACCCTGTTGTCCATGTCCATGGATCATTCATACATGTTCTTTGACTACTTTCTTACCTTTCTTACCACCACTCCTCTGCCCCCTTTTTCTCTGGCAGTTGTCAGTCTGTTCCCTATTTCCATGTCTCTGGTTCTGTTTTGCTTAGAAACAGAGACATTAGTTTATTTTGTTCATTAGATTCCTCTTGTAAGTATTATCCCTAAGAATCCTGAAACACTAATTCAAAAGAACTTATGTACCCTGATGCAGCACTATTTACAATAGGAAACAGCCTATATACCCATAACTAGATAAATGGTCTAAGAAATTGTAGTTCATCTACACAATGGAATACTATGCAGCAGAAAGAAAGAAGAAGGAATTCTTATCCTTTGCGACAGCATGGATGGAACTGGAGACTATTATGCTAAGTGAGATAAGCCAATAGATGAAAGACAAATACTTCTTAATTTTTAATATGGATGCCTCTTATTTATTTTTCTTGCCTAATTGCCCTTGTTAGTTCAATATTGAGTGGAAGTGTCAAGAGAGGATATCTTTATCTTACTCTAGATCTTAGGAAAAGCATTAATTTTTAAAAACCCATTAAGTATAATGTCAGTTGTAGATTTATCCTAGATACTCCTTATCAAGTTGAAGATGTTATCTTCTGTTCCTAGTCTGTGAAGTGTTGTTGACATAAGGGCTGAATTTTGCTAAATGCTTCTTCTGCCTCTATTGAGATGATTATGTATTAATATTATTCTAATGTGCATACTTTTTACCTTATTTCAGTTTTATGTGTTTATAAAACTATATTATAAATTCATAAATTCATAATTTGCAAAACAAGATATGGTATATTTTCTTTTCTTTATATTTTGCCATGTATTGCAATATAATGCTGTGCAGGGAGTAGGCACAATAAATGTTCTATGAGCTAAGAGCTAAACTTTTTGTGGTCTTTGCCATAACTTGTACTTGTTTTTATAGATATATAAAAACCCTAAATCTCTAGACTGAGCATATGTTTCATTGGGCTTTACAATGATTTTTTCCTTGGGTCTAGTATTTTCTGTGAAATTTTCTGGAATATTATCATTTGTGGATGATTTATTTAACTGTTTAAAAATTTACTTTTAGTTTTAGTAATATATCCTTGCATTTCTTTGTCAATACTAGACATACTGCAATTGTGGTTTATATACCATATTTTGCATATAGTTGTAGTTTATTATAGCACAACACTCCATTGTATTGATATACCATTTTTTTCTACTGTAAATGGATATTTTCATTGTTTCCAATGTGCCATATTTTCTTTGATCCAGCCCATTTTCTTTTCCATATCTGTTAATTACATCCCAGAAAACCTGGATGATTACTTGAGAATAAGAAAACATCTATTCTCTCTTTTCCAGTGCCATCAGCTCTACTCTCTGGTATTTTTCCAACCAAGAACCAAACAAGTGTTCAACAGTCTTTGAATTAATTAATATCCTCAGCTCCCTTAAACATTGAGAGCTTTAAGCCAAACCCAAAAAATACTGGAGACAGAAAAATAGGGTAGCTTTGAGAGAAAGGGAAGTAAAGGGAAAGTCTCTTTAAGGAATTAAAAAAAGAAATGGGGCATTTTGGTAGTGGGTAGATATTGGGTGAATAAGAAGGTAGAGAAGCAACATTAAAGATGGATTTTGGAGTTAAGTCAAAGTTGTCCAAAGTTGGTAGGTATGTTTTCATTTCAGAAAATGCAACATAACTTGTTAGTTTTTTCCCCATATTTCTTTGTTTAATTTTGAAAAACTATCCCAGTATCTTGTTATTAAGAATGTATAAATTTCAATATTTGGGATCTTTGTAATGGCAGAACACAATGTTTTTCTCCTGGATTATATAGACTGAAACCAAAATGTTCTTTATACATATTTCTTTTCCTGAAGATTGAATTAGAATCTTCAGTGAGGCATCAATAATGGCACAAACAAGTATTTGTCACCTACACAAATTGCCACATTATATAGATTTGTTTCTAAACAGAAAGATGAGTTGGCTTTGGGGATTTTTTTTATATCAATAATTACTGAGGGAAATTTTACTTTCTGAAATTTTTAGATATTAATGCTGTAAATGGTACCATATTTACATATATTGAATATTTACTGGTAGATTGGCAAATTTCTTAGTGAAAGGACAGGTGAAAAAAGATTTATGCATACAAAGGGAAAATTTTAATCACTTAGCAAAAAGAAATGAGTTTGCATTTATATTATATAATTAAGAAGTTAACCATAATACTATACAAAACACTGATGAATTAAGATGCTAAATATTTTTTTGCTATAAATTTTTTTTAAGCTTATAGAAAGATTTTTCAGTCTTGCCTCAGAAATAATGCTTTTGCCTCAGTGGGTTCATTTCCCTATGGTTCGTTTGGATTGTGAAGATTTGAAGACAGGCCTAACAAATAAAGCAAGAGCCTTTGCAAATATATTATTAAATGACATAGCTTCAAAACATAGGAAAGAAAATGAATGGTAAGTAGAATTAATTGCCAAATTTAGAACTATCAGGCTAAAAGAAATATTTTGCTAATAATGACTCTTGTTTAAAAACAAAAGATTAAACTATTAGTGGTACTTACTACTTTTCTCCATAGCTGCCTCCAGGGAGGTTTCTTTGTAGAAGCATTGGTTCAGTTTCATTTTGTTTGATACTGTTTTAGGCTAGTTTTGAGGCAACATTGTATTAAAAAAGAAGAAGAAATTGAAATAAACCCGTATTTGGACACAGGTTGCATGAAAATGGAAAGATTATAGACATTCAATGATTTTGGGAATATCTGGAATTATTCCTGACCGCAGTATTTATGTGTTGTGTCACCTAGCTTTTCTCATCTCCAAAATGGGCATATAATACCTACTTTGCAAGGCAGCTATAAAATTAGATTAATAAATTTGTGGCCCGCTAACTGAATGTGTGTATGTGCCATTTGCTTACTTCACAGTTTGGTTTGTCATCTGCTTGGGCTACCATGCTCTCATTTTGTTTGCCTGCTTTTCTTTTGCTTCAATGTCTCTCCCTAAAACACTCAGATGCTGCTCTAGCAGGAAGAAAACACCCCCAACACTATCATACATCTTTTTTGCACTATCCATTTTAACACATACTTCCTACATTTTTGATAAAAATAAAATTAAGAAAAGAATACCCAAGGGAAAAAAAGAAGTAACTAACTATCAAGCCCTACATGATCTGACTCCTGCTTACCTCTCCAACTTTATTTTATATCTTCATTTTTGTATTCATATTGGCCTGCTTGCCATTCCTGAAATATGCCAACCTCATTGCTACCTCAGGCTGTTTACCATGCTGCTTTTTCCTCTTGGAGGCTTTTCCCTAATATGTGCAGGACTCACTGTTTTCTTTTCTCATATCAACTATCACCTCCCTAAAGGGCCCTTCCCTGGCCACTCTATATAAATAGTGGTCCTTTCTCTACACTCCATAAATCTTTGTCTTGCTTTCTTTTTCTTCGTAGAACTTTTTACTATCTAAAACTGTGCTATGTATTTATGTTCATTGTCTCTCGACTTGAATGTAAGATTTATGAAATAAAGGACTTGATTTTACCTGTTATAGCTCTACTGCCTAGAACTTTGCTTAGCATATTGTAGATACTCATTTATTAAACAAATGAAGTCTATTTACCACATAATAGAAATAAAATGCCTGAATGAGCTAAATTTATTTTTTAAAATTACTTACCTCTTTTATACTTTGCTTTTGTGTGAGGTTTTTCTGATATTTCTGGTAATGGCATGACAATACAGATATTGTAAAGCACTGGGAAAAAGTGCTATGAAATGTAGCTTTAGTTTAATAAATGACTATAAGATATCTATTCTTGCGTACTCAGGATACTCTAAGAGAATTGTAGATTTTAAAAAATGCATATAAGAGTTTGATCTTTTTATGTGCTCTACTGCCATGTTTCACAAGAGGCACTAATAATAATGGTAAAACTAATGATTATATTAACAATTATAGTTATTAGGAAATGAGAGTGTATTCTGTACTAGGCCCTTTTACATTCATTATTATATTACAACAATCTAGCAGGACAAATGTTAATAATTTTATTTTATAGATATGGAAACTAAACCTCAGATATTTGCCTAAGTTCACAAAGCTAGTAACATCTGAGGCAGGATTTAGATTTAGGGCTGCCTGATCAAAAGTATGCTCTATGTTACACTGCTTATCTGGGTATTCAAGAGAGTTGATGAGATCAATAGAAAAAAATAAATATACCATAATTTCACATGAAAATGTTAGCTTAATTTTATAGATGTTTGATGTATGCTGAGTTATATAGGTATGTTATGCTTGAATATTTTAAGATATCTTAGTGAATTAACCAATTATTTTTAGGATATCACAGTTCCTATTTTATAGTAATCATAATAACTTACATTTATTGAGTATGATACAGCATTAATTACCAAAACTATAGTAAGGCAAAGTTTTATGTCAGTATTTGCAGTGAATTTGAAGCAATTAAAGAACATGCATTAAAAGTCCCTGAGACAACAGAAGAGATGATGGATCTGATCTTTTATGTAGAAAAAGCCCGGATGATAGGAATTCAAGAGTTGGTTCTAAGGATCAAGGTAAGAATGATTTTTTAAAAGATTTTATTTATTTATTTATTTATTTATTTATTTATTTATTTATTTGTCTGTCTGTCTGTCTGTCTATCTATGAGAGGGGAAAGGAAGGAGAAAGAAAGAGAGAGAAACATTTATATGTGAGAGAAAAATCAATCGGTTGCCTCTTGCACACCCCCAACTGGGGACCTGGCCTGCCACCCAGGCATGTACCCTGACCAAGAATCAAACTGATGCCACACCAGCCAGGGCAGAATGTTTTAATTTACATATTTTAAAGTTGTTTTTATCATTGTGAAATATAATAAACATTGAAAATATATAAGACATACAGTTAAACAAATAGTTATAAAGTAAGCACCTAGATTGCCACCACCCAGGTCAAGAAATAGGATGTTGCCAGCATCCAGAAGCACTCTGTAGATGACTTTCTGATCATAACTATTACTTACCCCTAGAGGTTTCCATTTGGTTTATACAGTAATCATAAATATTTTTTCTTTCAGTTCCACAAACTATGTGTACATACTTCAGCAAAATAAATTAAATTTTTTCTTTATTTTTATTTTTTGATTTAATCTTTATTGTATTTTTTCCATTACCATTTAGTCCCTTTATACCCCCCACCCTACTACACAATCACCACACTGTTGTCCATATCCACGAATCCTTTTTCCTTTTGCTCAGTCCCTCTAACCTCTAACTTCTCTCCCAAATAGCTGTCATCTGCTCTCCATCTATGAGTTGTCTCTGTCTTGCTTGTTAGTTCAGTTTGTTCATTTGATTACACACATGAGTGAAATCTTGTGGTGTTTGTCTTTCTCTGACTGGCTTATTTCACTTAGTATAATGTCCAGGTCCATCCATACTGCCACAAAGGGTAAAATTTTCTTCTTTTTTTATAGCTGAGTAGTAATCCATTGTGTAAATATCCTGTAGCTGTTTTATCCACTCATCTATTGATGGACACTTAAGCTGCTTTCATATCTTGGTGATAGTAAATAATGCTGTAATGAACACAGGGTTGCTTATGTTCTTTCAAATTAGTGTTTTGCGTCCCTTTGGATATGTTCCCAGAAGTGGGATAGCTGGGTCAAAAGGCCAATTCATTTTTTAATTTTTTGATGTATCTCCATACTGCTTTCCACAGTGGCTGCACCAATCAGCATTCCCATCAACATAAAAAAAGGGTTTCCATGTCTCCACATTCTTGCCAGCACTTGCTTTTTATTTATTGATGATAGCCATTGACACAGGTGTGAGATAGTGTCTCATTGTGGTTTTAATATGCATTTCTGTGATGATTAGTGATGTTGAGCATCTTTTCATATGTCTATTGGTCATCTGAATGTTCTCTTTGGAGAAGGGCCTATGCAGGTCCTTTGCCCATTTTTTAATTGGGTTGTTTGTTTTTTTGGTGTTGCATTTACAAGTGCTTTATAATCTTTGGATGTTAACCCCTTATCAGATATATCAGAGAATCTGTTCTCCCAAATGCAATATCTGAAATAATATACTGTAAGAAAGAAACAGTAGGTTAGATGAAGCAGAGGATCAAACTAGTGTTTTGGAAGACAAGGGAGAAAAAATCACCCAGGCAGAGAAGTAAAAAGAAAAAAGAATTAAAAAAAATAAGGAGATCATATGGTATTTGTCTTTATGTGATCTCACCTATACATGGACCCTAATTCACAAAATAAACAAGCAAGCAAAATACAACCAGAGACATTGAAATAAAGAACAAACTGACAGTAACCAGAGAGGAGGGGGGAGAAAGATAATAGGGGATAAGAGGGGAAGGGCCATCAAGGAACATCTGTAAAGGACACAGGGACAAAACCAAAGGGGGTAGGTTTGAGTGTGGGGGGTCTGGTGGGGTGAAAATGGAGGCAACTGTACTTGAACAACAATAAAAAAAGAAATTCTTCTAATTAAAAATAAATAAATAAAAACATGAGGAAAGCTTAAGAAACATTTTGGACAATATGAAGTGTGACAACATCTGATTCATGGGAATACCAGAATAAGAGAGTGAACAAGGGGTCAAGAACCTATTTGAAGAAATAATGACCAAAAACTTCCCTAATCTGGTGAAGGAAAATGACACACAGTCCAGGAAGCTCAGGGAGTCCCAAACAAGTTGGACCCAAAGAGGCCTGCACTGAGACACATCATAATTAAAATGACAAGGCTTAAAGGCAAGAAGAGAATCCTAAAAGCCACAAGAGAAAAGCAGGGACTTACCTACAAGGGAGCACCAATTAGAATGGCATCTGGTTACTTGACAGAAAGATTTCAGGCCAGAAGAGAGTGGCATGAAATATTAAATCTAATGAAAAGCAAGGACCTACAACCAAGGCTACTTTACCCAGCAAGAACTATCATTTAAAATTGAAGGAGAAATAAGGAGCTTCCCAGGCAGGAAAAAGCTAAAGGAGTTGTTTTCTTTTTTTTTTTTTAAAACACAAAACCAGTACTGCAGCAAATGTTAAAGTGCTTTCTTTAAGGAGAAGAAGAAACAGAGAAAGGAAAGATAAAATAGAGGAAAGAGTCTAATAGTAAAATGGCACTACATACATATCTATCAACAATCATCTTGATATAAATGGCTTAAATGTTCTGACCAAAAGGCATAAGGTAGCTGAATAGATAAGAAAACAAGATCCATATATATGCTGCCTGCAAGAGACCCATTTCAGATTGAAAGATGCACACAGACTAAAAGTAAAGGGATGGAAAAAGATATTTCATGCAAATGGAAAAGAAAAAAAGAGCTGAGGTAACAGTACCTATATCCAACAACATAGACTTTAAAACCAAGACTATATAGTAAGAGACAAAGAATACTACATAATGATAAAGGGGAAAATCCAACAACAAGATGAAACCCTAGTAAACATTTATGCACCCAACATAGGAGTACCTAAATATATGAAGCAAATCTTAATGTACATAAAAGGAGAGAGCAACAGAAACACAGTCATAGTCAGGGATTTTAACACCCCATTGACTTCAATGGATAGATCTTCCAGGCAGAAAATCAACAAGGAGACAGCAGCCTTAAAACAACATACTAGATCAAATGGATTTAATTGATATCTTCAGAGCATTCCACCCTAAAGCATAAGAATATACATGCTTTTCAAGGGTACATGGAACAATTTCTAGGATAGACCCTGTGCTAGGACATGAAACAAATCTCAATAAATTTAAGAAATTGAAATCATATCAACCATCTTCCCTGACCACAATGCTATGAAACTAGAAATTAATCACAAGAAGAGCACTGAAAAATA
>PVKU01015375.1:0-18633 GCA_004027475.1 Anoura caudifer | reverse complement strand
CATTTCCACCCCCCAGCTTTTGTCCATGTGTCTTTTATACTTGTTGCTCTAAACCCTTCCCCTTTTCCCTTGAGATTCCTACCCCTCTCCTCTCTTGTTCTCAATTTCAGTGTCTTTGGTTATATTATGCTTGTTTGTTTGTTCTGTTGATTAGGTTCCTGTTAAAGGTGAGATCATATGGTATTTGTCTTTCACCTCCCGGCTTATTTTGCTTAGCATAATGCTCTCCAGTTCCATCCATGCTGTTGCAAAGGGTAGGAGCTCCTTCTTTCTTTCTGCTGCATAGAATTCCATTGTGTAAATGTACCATAGTTTCTTGATCCATTCATTTATTGATGGGCACCTAGGCTGCTTCCAACACTTGGCTATTGTAAATTGTGCTGCTATGAACATTGGAGTGCATAGATTCTTTTGGATTGGTGTTTCAGGGTTCCTAGGATATAATCCTAGCAGTGGAATTGCTGGGTCAAACTGTAGGTCCATTTTTAGTTTTCTTAGAAAACTCCATACTGCTTTCCATAGTGGTTGTACCAGTCTGCAATCCCACCAACAGTGCACTAGGGTCCCCTTTTCTCCACAACCTCTCCAACACTTGTTGTTTGTTGCTTTGTTTATGATGGCCATTCTGATTGGTGTGAAGTGATATCTCATTGTGGTTTTAGTTTGCATCTCTCTGATAGCTAGCAATATCGAGCATCTTTTCATGTGTCTCTGGATCCTCTGCATGTCCTCTTTGGAGAAGTGTCTGTTCAAGTCTTTTGCCCATTTTTTAATTGGGTTGCTTGTCTTCTTAGAGTGGAGTCCTGTAAGTTCTTTATATACTTTGGAGATTAAACCCTGGTCCTAGGTATCATTGGCAAATATGTTTTCCCATACAGTTGGTTCTCTTTTTATTCTAATACTGTTTTCTTTAGCTGTGCAGAAGCTTTTTATTTTGATGAGATCCCATTTGTTTATTCTTTCCTTTATGTCCCTTGCTTTAGGGGACATATCAGTAAAAATGCTGCGTGAAATATCTAAGATTTTCCTGCCTACATTCTCCTCTAGGACTTTAATAGTGTCACAGCTTATATTTAACTCTTTTATCCACCTTGAATTTATTTTTGTGTATGGTGTAAGTTGGTGTTCAAGTTTCAAATTAAATGTTTTTTAATATTTTTCTTTCATTTTTTATTGTCATTCTATTACAGCTGTCCCAATTTTTCCCCTTTGCCCTCCTCTGCCCAGCCCACCCCCTGACTCCCACAGTCAAACCCCATGCAGCTGGGCATGTCCATGAGTTGTTCATATTGAGGTCTTTTGAGAGAGAGAAGGGGAAGGAGGGACAAAGAGGGGGCAAGAAACATCAACTGGTTGCCTTCTATCCATGCCCAACTGGGGACTAAACCTGCAACCTAGGCACATGACCTGACCAGGAATCAAACCAGCAACCTTTCAGTTCATGGGACGATGCCCAACCAACTGAGCCACATCATCAGGGACAGAACTAAAACTTTTTAAAAATCAATTCCTTTCAATATCTTTACAGAGAATGAAACTGAAACTGAAGCAAATTAGGCTCTCTACTTATAAATCCAGAAAAGCAATTCTACAACTTTAGTTTTCTCTCCTTTTACTCTAGGATTTTTTTTAATTCCTCACCTAAAAATATGGTTTATTGATTTTAGAGAGAAGAAGGAAGACAGGCAGGGAAAGGAGACAGAGAGAGAGACAGACAGACAGACAGACAGACAGACAAAAGAGAAACATTGATGTGAGAGAGAAACAATGGTAAGTTTCTCCCACACATGCCCCAACCAGGGATCAAACCCACAACCTAGGTAGTATGTGCCCTGACTGGGAATTGAACCCACAACCTTTTGGTGCATGGGACAATGCTCAAACAAACTCAGCCACCCAGCCACAGCTAGGATTGTATTTTTGATTGAGTAACATAACAGATAATATACAAAACCTGTATCTCAGTATACTGCTGTATTCTACTTGATGTGTGAGCCACACATTAATTCCTTTATTTCTTCACAGTGAAGTGAGTGAGCAGCTTAAAAATAGCAAAGTCAGAGCAGTTCAAGTCTGGGGACATGATTCCAAAGTAGGATCCCTAGAATTGGCAATATATTTTGTCAAAGCCAATTGGAGCTGAGTGGCTTACTCTATGTCCAAGCTGGGAGTATGCACTTTTCAGTATTCCTTATTCACTGGGATAGTAAGAGATCATCAGCAATGGAAATATGTTGATATATGAGGTCAATCAGATACTTTTTCAGAGCATGTGGAGCATATTTGTCATTCTCTTCAACATAATCTATTATCCATCAAATTTTACATAGCTCATTTTTTGCTCATAACCAACAGATGTTAAATTCACTTCCCCTGGAATTGCAGATGCAAATTCTAACTGGTGGCTCCTCATAAAAGTCCCAGGGCATGACTTCCTGACATCCTGT
The DNA here is from genome assembly GCA_004027475.1 of Anoura caudifer. Lineage (NCBI taxonomy): Eukaryota > Metazoa > Chordata > Mammalia > Chiroptera > Phyllostomidae > Anoura > Anoura caudifer. The sequence continues at coordinate 16,186 of PVKU01015375.1, read as the reverse complement.
GAGATTTTAAAGGCATGTGTATTTGCACTTTACAGTGATGAAGTATTTTGACTCTAAACACAGTGGTAGCATGATATGCTACTGCTCAAACCACAACTCTGAATCCAACACTGCAAAAAATATTGTGAAGCATTATTTTTTCAACTTCATATATTCCCTATATCCCCAAAATTATGGAAATATACCTACTAATATGTTTCCTCTACAATATATAAATTATAACCTCAATTAACGGATGCAGATTGGAACATACAAAAGAAACTGAAATATGTGTATGTGTGCGTGTATTTAGTTTCTTTTTTACTGTTGTTCAAGTACAGTTGTCTCCATTCCCCCCACCATTCTCCCCCACCACCCCCACCCCCAACTCCCAACTTCAGTTCTACGCTGCTTTGGCTTTGTCACGGGGTCCTTTATACATGTTCCTTGATGACCCTTCCCCTTCTTTCCCCCATTATTCCCCTCCTCCATCCCCTCTGGTTATGGTCAGTTTGTTCTTTATTTCAATGTCTCTGGTTATATTTTGCTTGCTTGTTTGTTTATTGATTAGGTTCCACTTATAGGTGAGATTATATGGTATTTGTTTTTCACCACCTGGCTTATTTCACTTAGCATAATACTCTCCAGGTCCATCCATGCTGTCACAAAGGGTAGGAGCTCCTTCTTTCTCTCTGCTGAGTACAATTCATTGTGTAAATGAACCACCATTTTTTGATCCTCTCATTTGCTGATGGGCATTTAGGTTCCTTCTAGCACTTGGCTATTGTAAATTGTGCTGCTATGAAATGGGGTGCATAGGTTCTTTTGGGCTGGTGTTTCAGGGCTCTTAGGGTATAATCCCAGCAGTGGAATTGCCAGGTCAAAAGGCAGTTTCATTTTTAGTTTTTGAGGAAATACCCTGTTTTCCACAGTGGCTGCACCAGTTTGCATTCACACCAACAGTGTATTAGGGTTCTCTTTTCTCTACAGTCTCACCAGCATCTGTTTGTTGGATTTGGTTATGATGGCCATTCTGACCAGTGTGAAGTGGTTTCTCATTGTGGTTTCAATTTGCATCTCTGTGATGGCTAGTGATGCAGAGCATCCTTTCATATGCCTCTGGGCCCTCTGTATGTCCTCTTTGGAGAAGTGTCTGTTCAGGTCCTTTACCCACTTTTTCACTGGCTTATTTTCATTTGTCTTCCTGGAGTGGAGTCAAGTGAGTTCTTCATATATTTTGGAGATCAAACCCTTGTCTGAGGTACCATTGGCAAATATATTTTCCCATGTGGTTGGTTCCCTTTTCATTTAGCTGTTTTCTTTAGCCATGCAGAAGCTTTTTATTTTAATGAAGTCTCATTTGTTTATTCTTTCCTTTATGTGCCTTGTTTTAGAAGACACATCGGTGAAAATATTGCTGTGTGGAATATCTGAGATATTCCTGCCTATGTTCTCCTCTAGGACTTTAATGGTGTCGTGACTTATTGCTAAGTCTTTCATCCTTCTTCAGTTTATTTTTGTGTATGGTGTAAGTTGGTGGTCAAGTTTCATTTTTTTGCATGTAGCTGTCCAGATCTCCCAATACCATTTCATTTCCTTCACTTTTAATAAACAGAATAACAGGAAAAACTCCTTCATCTTCTGGTAATTTCACATATGCACAAAAATAAGCTATTTTCTATATACTTTGAACCAAAAGTCTGAGCTAATTGTTCAAACAAAATTTGGGTGTAAATGTTCTTCTAAAACTATGTGGCTAAAACTGCAGCTCTATTTCACTTGGACCAGGTACTGATTGAATTTGTGGTAAAAAATACTACTACTAATTAATCATGATCAACACTTGCGTTATGTTAGTGAGTCTGTATATAAAGATTGTTACCAAATCTCTAAGGACCCAGAGCTAAAGAAACTGGTGGTGTATACATGTTCTCAGAAGTTGAAACAAACAGATTACAAGCACTAACTAACCAAACAAGGGAAACATATTGTAACTCAATTCACAGCTCCATCAGGTCAGTTAATGACAATATCACATATTTGGGCAATGATCTGAAATTGCTCAGATTCATAGGACCCCTCCAGAATTTTTTTCCTCCAGGAATTGTAAACCTGTTTCATGGGACATTTGGAAAACATTATTTTGAAAAATGATGACACTCATACTTAATAAAATGATTATGGCTATTTTTTAAATCATGGCAGCTTGAAAAGTTTTACCATGAGGAGGGAAAATATGAAATCCCTTAGAAACCGGTTTAAAGAAACCATACCTTTAGAAAGAAAAATAACAACGCCAGTATTTATATTACTTCGCAGCAAATTAAAACCCAAGCATTTCAAAATACAATCTCTAGTATTTAGTCCTGGGCTTTATCAGAGAGGCACATTTCTACTGGGATTTACATTTTCTTGGGAATCTTGAAATGTAAATTTGGCTATCAATTACTCTTCAGGCAATGATGGTGTCTGAGACCCGGAGCCAGAGACACTTGGAGGCGTGCGTGAGACACTTGGAGGCGTGCGTGAGGGTGTGCATGTGTGTATCTGTATAAGGAAGGAAGGAATTACATGTATTTAAAGATTTTCCAACTAGCTTTCAACTGAGCTGAAAGCAACTTCATTGGTCCTAACTTTGCCGACCATCAGCAATATTTTCTCTACATAGTTGGAAAATGGGCTTATTCAACTCTGAATGTTACGCTGAGAGAAAAGAAAATTTCGGTCATTTATAATACCCAAATATTGGCCCCCTCATTCATCAGCCTGACTGGGCTGCAGTTTTTACCAAATACAACCACCTCTCCTTCAAACACTTCCCTCTCCAGCCTGCTAGCGAAAATGGATAGTCCCATCTACAATACTGCCATTAATCACAAAATTATTTAACACTTAGAGAGAAAATTCACATCAAAACCACTCCTGACACAACGGTTTTTCTAGGAAAGGAATTCTAATTACACCTGGCACACCCAAGAGCCCAGCGTCACTGTCAAGAGGGAAGCCGAAATGTGCTTTAAATGAGACAGGAAAGGAACACAGGTCTCAGAGTAGAATAACCATGTATATGTAGTACACTTCTCCGGTGCGCCTGTCGAACTCCTTCCAGGGCCTGTTGCAGTCATTTGGTACTGACAACACGGGACCTGAGGCAGGACCAATGTCTGGGAGCCAGAACTTCCTTGACCCCTTTCCTGTTATGTCTGGCTCCGTACTGGGCTCCACCTGCGCTCGTGTTTCACACCGTCCATGTCATGCGGCTACAGTGCAGGAATAATGGAGACCAACTCCTATGGGACAGCAGAAAACCTCGTCTCCTTCTTCCTTTCCACATGTAAAAGCAAGAGTGCTTATCCATGACACAGCCTGAACAGGTCAGGACAATAAAATGGACCAGGCTTTGAAATCTGCAGCCTGGTGTGCACAGGGAGAGCTGTGTAGCAATGTACGATTTCCTTGCCTATTAGATGAAGCTGTTTCAACTCTACTCCCTAAAACTTAATTGTAATTTTTAAATATATCATAAGAGAGTATTAAAACCAGCTTTAGCTCTAAATTAAAATAATACAATTTCCATATATTGTGATTTTTCCCCCTAATGTTTGGGACTGAATTTACAGTAAGAGGGAGTAAATTACTTTGAAAAACAATCACTTAAATATATGGTATTTTACAAAAGTTACTGCAAATCTTATCAGTTACATGCAATCTTGCAAAGTAAAATATAAATATTCATTATTAATAATAGGCTTTTTAATAACCCTAATTCTAATGTGACAAGTTTACTTTAGGTTATTAAGCTAAGCACGTACTTCTATTAAAATATTTCTCACTAAGTAGATTTTCACCTCCAAAATACCATGTAACAGGTTGCTGGCATCACCAAAACTGTATGAGTAAATACTGCCATTATTAAGTATTTTATATAGTTATTACTAGTTAACATTATTATGTAGTATTTATCTTAAAATAGCTAATACTAAGGTAAATCACCAAATAAAGTCTGTGTACAGGAGGAAAATAATCAAATTAGATTATTCCTTTATAGCTCCTGTCATTTACCCTAATATTTTGTTATTCAAACATGAGTGGTTGAACCCTGCTCTCAAAGAGCTCAAAACCTACTACAGGAACCTAAGGAACAAGCTTAGAGATATTCATATTATGATAAGGATTATAGTAGAGTGATAAACGAAGGTTTTGGGGCAGATGGCATGGGTAACAATTAACACTGACCCAGCAAGTCCAAGGGGTCAGACCTTGGATGACACTCCCCCACAAATCCCAGAACAAGGAACAGGCCCACAGAATGAGTGCCCGGGCCATTCTGATCAGAGACAGAGGTGGCTCCACTGGGGCACACAGTTCAGCATTCAGTGGCAAACATCTTTTGTTCCTTTCTATTTCCTTATTTCAGTAAAATAAGGTAACAGTATAGGTAAATCACCAGTGACTTACAGAAATAACTTGTCGATGACATGTGGGTTGTTTTTATTTATTTATTTATTTATTTATTTATTTATTTTGAAAAGAGTCAAAGAGCTTCACTCTTTCTCATGATTCTGAAACAACGAATCTGAACAACAAGACTCTACGAAAGAAAACATCTACTCTACCCTCTATAGCTGGATGGGGGAACTGAATCATCCTTCAGGAGGTTTCCACAGTGAGAATAGCAGTCCATAAAATGAGTTAATTCATGGCTTAATACCCATTCAATTCACTGATCACATTTTAGTTCAGAAATTTGTTTTGTTATCAATTATCTTCTTACCTTCAGGATTTCGATCTATCCACCAGAAACAATGCAAAAAGGGTGAGGGGAGAAAGAATGCAACAAATGGTCAGTGATAAAATTACAACACAAATTTAATACATATCTGCTAAAAAATATAAATTAAAACTTTCAAGATTCTCACTGATGATTTAAATAGCTCTCCAATAAATTAGTTAAATCAATCCACAATTGAAGAGTAAAACATGAATAAATGAAACCTAATAATATATCTGCACTTCCATTCTCAAAGTCCCTGTAGGTATATTATTCCAGCATAAACGTGGCAAAAAGAGGTAAAGATATATGATCTAGCCAAACAGCAAACCAAACTCAATAAGTAAATGGCATCAAGAGCATAAAATGAACTGTTGGGAAAAAAAGTTGAGTGAAAGGCCAAATACCTAATAATATTTCCAATTAGTCATCTTATAATTCCAATCAGTAGATACTACTATGGGATAATGTCTCTCCCTCTCTTGGCAGCCTTTACTTTTATAGACTTCTTTTACTTTAATTTCTAACTAACTTTCAATCAATGAATGCTATGCTCTGTGGTTTAGCAGCAATTTGTAATCTTTTAAATTCTGGCAGTAGAAAAGCATAACAGCCAAAAGCAGTTTGTGCAACAATGAGCTCACAGACGTACATTACAACTTTATAACGTATTTTTCAGCACTTTATCCATTTGCTATGTAACCCACTTCTCTATCTTAAATTTATTTTCAAGCAGTGTCATTACTTTTCCTTGAAAACAAATAAAACAGCTCATTGTATTAAGGTATCAAAAGTCTCTACAACTGCATATTCAAAGTGTAACTAGGTAAAAAAGTATAACAATGCCTATGATCATTGAGATGCTTGATTAATGATCAATAATCTAGAGAGTTTAGTCATACATATATATATCACTTTTTAGTTCATGATTCAAAATAACAGTGAAATGTCAACATTCTTTTCAGAAATATCTCACTAAAAGCCCATCAGTCCTTGATCCCTTAAAGTTTTCTATTTCCTTCTGAAGGCAACTTTCTCAAAGCCATTTGAATATAAAGTATTTATATAACCCCAAATTTTGAAAATAAGGTAAATGGTTAAAGTGGTCATTTCTGGCCACTTTAAAATTCAAACATGAATTTTTCAACAATTTAAAACAAAATAACTTACAAAGCAGAAGAAACAGATTTTCAAAACATGTACTAAAGTTATAAAATCATCTCAGAGCAAAAAAAGTCAATGCATAAGCCTGAAAATTCACATAGACAAAATAAAAACTACAATTATTAAAAACATTGGCAAAGGATTTAGACTTCCAGTCAAGATGGAGGCATAGGTAAACACAGCTTGACTCCTCACACAACCATAGCAAAAATTACAACTAGACTACAGAACCACTATCACAAAGAATCATCAGAAAATCAAGCTGTAGGAAGTCTGACAACCAAGGAATTAAAGATGTCATATTCATCCAGACTGGTAGGAGGGGCACAGACGTGGAGACATGTAGAGATGTGGAGAGCAATAAAATATATTTTTAAAAAACATTGCTCCCTGGCCTGTGTGGCTCAGTGGATTGAGTGCTGGCCTGTGAACCAAAGGGTCACTGGTTCAATTTCCAGTCAGGGCATATGCCTGGGTTGCAGGTCAGTTCCCCAGTGGGTGATACGCAAGAGGCAACCACGCATTGAGGTTTCTTTCTCTCTTTCTCCCTCCCTTCCCCTCTCTCTAAAAATAAATAAATCAAATTTTTAAAAATTGCTGAAATAAGCAAAGTGGGCATCAATAGAGGGGAAAAAACTAAGAAAATTATATAGAAATGTTTTTAAAAAATGAACATTGCTGAAATACCTTATTATCAGTTACACTACATGTAAACATTTTTTAAAGCACTGACAAATTACTCTTATTCTACCAATCAACTTATTGTCAAACTGTGACCACAAAAAATTCACTATACATGAAAAAAATATTAAAAATTGACCCAATTAAGTTGAAACTGGTAATAATTAAACCTCAACTGGACTAAAGATAACCTTCCCCCTTTTTTCCAGCTTTATTGAGATATTACTGACACACAGGTCAGTTTCAAGTACAGCACCTGATGATCTGACACACCTATATACTGCAAAGAGACCACCACAACCAGGGCAGTTAACACCTCCATCTCCTCACATCAGCACCACTTCAGATGGTACTTATGACAACATTTGAAACCTGCTCTCTGGGTCGTTGCTCCAGTCACAGCGCTACATCCGGCCCCCAGCACTCACTCACCCTAGACCTGAAGTGGGCAGGTGCCCTCTGACCCACAGCTTCCTGTTTCACACACCTCCCCGACACCTGGCAACCATCATTTTATTAAGGATAACCTTCTTAATCTAAAGAGGGTTTTCTGAAAACAGATCACATTTTAGTAGATCTGTTCTTAAATATTTTACCATGTAAGACACTAAAGAGTATTAGTCACTAAAACTGAATATTTCCCTAATGTTGGAGTAATCCACAATAGTTTTTTTTCACTTATTCAGACAAGGCTTTTCTCTTTAGTTCAGACAGATGAAGTCTGACTAGGTATCATTCTTCCAGTGAGACTAAAAATAATTGAAAAGATAGAGCCAAGCAATATGTATAGATCTCAGCTAAAAACTTACCACTAATTATGTGTAACATTAAATTAATTTGGACATACAATTTATTTAACACTAGAAAATAGTGTTTTTCATTTAATAATATTTTACAATGTGTTTTCCCATTTTAACACTTAAACATTTAACTCATAATTCCAACAAGTGCAAAGGAGTGTTTGATTAATCTTGTAAATTCCTGAACAGCTGTGCGTTTACCTGTTGGTCTGGAATAGGAAACAACCGCATTTCCTTCTAATTCAGGTGGTACAAAACTTCCTTTCAGGTAAACAGAAAAGTCTACTGTTCTAGTCGTCTCTGGTGCTGTAAGCAATGTGAAAGGAACGTAAGTTATATCATTTTGGACAGTGATTACTGACAACAGTTAAAGTTAGGTGTATTCTGCATGCCAGCTGCTGTCCTAAGCACTTTACACGGATTAATTCACTTCATGCTCACAACAACCCTATAAGGTGGGTGGTACTACTGATCCCATTTCTTTCTCTCCTTTTCTGCCCCAGGAGAAATCTGGCTACAGAGAGAGGAAGAGGCTCCCCCCAGGCCACACAGTGAACACACACCTAGGAACCCACTCCAGGACAAGGTGCCCGGTACCCCACCCCAGTGCTTCTCATTACTCAGAGGAAGAGGCAGTGTGAGCAGGGACAAGGAACATAAAAGGGCGAGAGACCCTCGGAGTGAGGAGCAGTGCGTTATCAGGGTTAGCACGCAGACTGCGGGGGAAACCGCAGGGGGCTGAACATGGGTGTAACGACAACTGCAGAGACTCGGCAGAGTGCATAGCCTCCACAGTCAAGTGTTTGACCTCCAACCTGCATTAGAGAGCCAGAAGAGGTCAGTGGAAAATTTTTCAGAATGTGTTTTAAAAAGGTCCATTGGAAATGCTGTGAAAAATTAGAAAATAAAGCGAGAAACCAATGGTTGGATATCACCTCCAAGGTTACTTCCAGCCATCCAACCATTCCTTCACTCGGCCAATGAGTATTTATTAAGTGCCCACTACCAGCGAGGCACTTAGCTAAGGGCTGGTTATACAAAGGCAAAAGAGAGAGATGTTCCTGATTCATGAGTAGGACATAGGATCCCCTGCTGAACAATGGCGGTAAAGAAAAAGGCTTAAAAACATTTTAGAAATCACTTCAACAGGACCAATGACAACTCAGACGTAAGTGGTAAGGGATAAGAGATTCTAAGCAAGGAATAAGAGTTGCCATTTATAACACGTCTACTATTTTAGGCATTACTGCAGTGAATCTATTACATAGATTCACTTTAACTGAATCCTCAAAGCAGCCATTTCTTGTCTTACAAGAAAGACACCATTATCCCCTTTCTGCAGATTTAAAAAAACTGAGGCTCCGAGTCATTGTGAAGGGAGTGTGCCCAAGATTATACACAGAGCGAAAGTCAGGGCCAGGGATTCAAATTCAGGCCAGACTCCAAAGTCAATATTCTTTCTTCAGACATTACTGATTCCATAAAGAGCTCAGTAGAGAAACACCAATAAAGAGGGCCTTCCCAATTACAGCGTTTAAGCACAATTACAGGCCCATCTAGTTAAGGAAAGCACTTGGAAATCTGTAATTACTTCAGACTCAACAACCATTCATTGAATGTCCATGATGCTTGATGTTCAGAGGGAAAACTCTCTGAGCAAAACAACACAAGCATTAATTTCAGGAAGATAACCAGTCTCATGATTCAGACAAGAAATATATCTGTGAAATAAACACACTAATAAAAAAATTTTAATTAAAAAAGCCCTCACACCTTGATAGACTTTAGGCCAAAACAAAACACTTACCCATCGACTCAAAAGCCAACCGGTCCCACGACAGGTCTAGAGGTGGCGGCACGAAGACTGATAACTTGACTTTCTGCAGCGCCACGCGGGTCTGCAGCGCAACCTGAGGAGGCAGGTATCGATATCAATCGAAAATTACATTCTATCCAAATTAATAAATATCTCAACTACCAAAGAAAATCACTAGCAAATAATTAGCAAACATTATCTGAGAAAAAATTAGTAGCCACAAAACATAACATGTAACGTCAGTAACAGATTAATGTCCCACCCAGTTAGAGACTGGGCAAAGGAGTTGAACAGACTTCCCTCCAATGAAGATACAGGAAAGGCCAAAAAGCACATGAAAACATGTTTAATGTCTTTAATCACTATGAGGAACAAATTAAAACCACAGTGAGATACCACTGCACAGCCACTAAAATGTTATCATCAAAAGGACAGACAGAAACAGGTATCAGAAAGAACATAGAGAAACTAAAACTCTTAGATATTGCTGATAGGAATGTAAAATAGTACAGCCTTACAAAAAAGCTTGACACTTTCTTTAAAAATTAAACAGCAATTTACCATACAATCTCACAATTCCATGCCAAGAGAAATGAAAACATATGTTCACACAAGAACTTGTACACAAATGTTACAGCTAGCATTGTTTACAAGAGCTAAAATGAGAAAAAACCCAAATGTCCACTGACTAACTGATGAATGGGTAAGTAAAATACAGTACATCCACACAATGAAATACTATTCAGTAACAAAAACCAATGAAGTGCAGACACCCGCTATGACATGTGCAAACCTTAGCGGCAGCATGCTAAGTAAAAGACGCCAGTCACAGAGAAATACATGTTGTATGATCCCATTTATACGAAGTGTCCAGAATAGGCAAATCTATGCAAACAGAAAATAGACTTTCAGTTGCTGACTAATGGAGTGGGGTGTGAGGGGGGAATGCATGAGAGGAAGGAAACAGGAAGTAACAGCTCATGGATATGGGGCTGTTTTTAGGGGAGATGAAAATATCCTAAAATTAAATTGTGGTGATGGTCCACAACTCTGCAAATATACTAAAAAACATTGAATTATACACTCTAAATGAGTAACTGTAAGTTATGTGAATTATATCTCAATGAAACTATTAAAATGTTCTATCCTTACCCTTATATAACTTTGTAAAGTTATACAAATGTCTAATACAAGGTTGTACACCTGAAACTAATATAATATTGTATGTCAACATAATTGAGAAATTGGTTTTTTAATCTAAAATTTTTTTTAATTTTAACTTAAAAATGTTCTATCAAAAGCAAAAAAAAAAAAATCCGCCATCAGTGGCTGATAAAATAATTACATCATGAAATGTGATGCGTTCATTCTGCTTTTCATACACAGATGTGGCATCATGAATTCTTTATCTTATCCAGTATCAGTATATTACCTTTTACACAGGTTAATTATCCTATAAAGATTTCCTTACTAGGTGGACATTCACTAGCTTAGATACATATCAAAGCACTCTATTTTCTCCCATGGCTTACCACAAAAATATCTGACATAACTAATTCTAGATAAATATCAAAGAATGGCAATATTCACTGTCGAGTATCTAAGCTGGCTGGATTTCCAAACCGCTGCTCTTGGTTGACGCTAACGAAACCCTCCCACTGCGATTAGAATCGACAGCTGAGAACTGCGGGGCAGCGGTTTAGCCAGGAAGCAGGCCGGCAATGGGCAGACGAGGCAGGACTTCCCTCACTGCCCCTGTGGGGCTCCAGCAGAAACAAACCATCAGGCCCAATGATCTTGACTGGGCCAGCGGTAAGGGCCGTCACTTTCAGGCTATCGAAGAAAAGGCTTAACAATCTAGCTTCCATGGGCATGCTCGCTCTCTCTGAATTTTGTCTCCTAAAAGTCTCAGCTTCTTTGAAAAGTCTCCTTTGGATGCGTTCACATGGCTGGTGTGGTAAGCCAAACTTACACCAGTTTACCTGGATATTGATAATTTTTTTACAGATCTTCATGTGATAATCTGTGTATAATCAGAGCTGAGAAGCACTCTCTGCCTAACACCTTTGCTACAGAACAGTACACTCTAGTTACTAATGGTGAAACAGACACAGTTCACCATTAACTGATATAATGAAAGGGCATAGTTATTTTTAATAAAAGTATTTTTAAATTTTCTCTTAAATAAAAGGCATGCATCACCTATTCCTTAATTATATGAGACCTGTCCCGAAAAAGTCCAGCCACTATTAATGTAATGAGAACAGTTTCCGCAGCACTGATGTAACCTGGCAGCCAAGGAGAGGGGACTGGAATGTGCATGTGTGAACAATGAGACTTCACTGTACTAGTCAGTGGGGGTGGTAGACGCCATTCAGTGAGCATGTGTACTGTGTGGCTGTCACATTCAAAATGACAGCTAGTACAGCAACAAATCTGCATCACACTTTGCGTTAAGTTTGAACATTCCTCTGCAGAAACTATTTGGATGACACAGAAGGCCACAGCTATGGGCAACTGGTGATTGGCAGCTTCATCACAACAATGCACCCACTCACCCATCAAGTCTCGTGCACAGTTTTTTAGTGAAATATCAAATCACCCAGGTGACTCAGCCCCTCAACAACCCTGATTTGATACTGAGACTTCTGGCTGTTCCCAAAACTAAAAGCATCTTTGAAACAGAAAAGATTTTGGACCATCGATGAGATTCAGGAAAATACAACAGGGCATGTGATGGCAATTCCAGCAAAGGATTTTGCAGAGTGTTTTGAACAGTGGAAGAGACGCTGGGAAAACTGAGTGAAGTCCCAAGGTGCCTACTTTGAAGGGGACTGAGGCATCATTGTCCTGTGTACAATGTTTCTTGGATCTTGTATCCTCATCAATGAATGTCTCTATTTTTCATTTTACATGGCTGGACTCTTTCTGGACAGACACACACACACACACACATATAATAGAGAAAGAAACAATACACAGCAATATATGACTGGCCTACAAACATTATACACATGTAATCAGATTCAGGAAATGTCTTGTGTTAATTTTAAATAATGTGGGTATTTTGTATAACTTAAAAATAAGTTAAACATAATTTCGATTTGCAAAGTAACACTTTTTAAAGACCACTATTGGGTACAAACAAATACAATAAACACAGCAGATGAACAATCAATCCCCAATTTTTACTTGACCAGCCCTGAGACTATGTGAGGGGCATGCACATCCCCAAAAGCTCTCTAAACAATGTCTGACTGTTATCAGCATAACGCCATTTAATAAAACCCTGATGGTAACTCTGAGAAGACACGATACATGCACCACAGACAACATTCTTTCAAATACCTAGTCCACTGAATATATAGACACAATTTAAATATGTTTCTATTAATAATAATATAATGCTAGTCTATACATACATTTTAAAATGAAATTATTCATAGTAATGATAACCATTAGCAGCTTTCTGTATTCACAGAACCATGATAGTAAATTATTTATGTGCATTATCTCACTTTACCTCCAACATGGTGAAACACCTACTACTACTATGCACCATTTTATAAAAAAGAAAGCTGTGGCTTAGGGAGGCTAATAATTTGCTCAGGGCTACTCTGTTTACAAGTGGTGGAACCACAGGTGAACTTCTGTCTGTCAAAGCTCAGAACCCATGTTCTCAATCAACTGTGGTTAAGTCTCAAAACAACTCTGTAAATGAAAAAGTATCCCCATTTCACAGTTTAAAAACAGAAGTTCGGGACCTCTGGTCAGATGGCAGCACAGGTGAACACAGCTTGCCTCCCTGGGCAACCACATGAAAACTACAACTAAACTATAGAACGACCATCACTCAGAACCAGCAGAAATTGAGTTGAATGGAAGTCTGACGACTACAGAATTAAAGAAAGCACATCCATCCAGACTGGCAGGTGGGGAAAAGATGCAGAATGGGCTGATCCTACATCCACATGTGGTGGATAAAAATTTGGGAGGGATATCTCAGGAGCGAGGAGTCCCAGTCCCATAGGCCCTCAAGCCCAGGGTACCAGTGCAAGGGAGATAAGTCCCCATAACTTCTGGCTGCAAAAGCCAGAAGGGATTAAGTTGGTGGAAGAAATTTCTGGAGTCCCAAGGAGTTCTTCTTAAAGAACCCCCACACACACTTACTCAGACTCACTCCCTCTGAGCTCCAGCACCAGGGTAGCAGCTTGAAAGGCATTAGTGGCATACAGGGAAAGACAAGTGTCTGACATCGAGGCAAGAGTTAGGGAACAGCTTTCTCGTAGAAAGGTGAGCAGAGGCCACTGTCCCTTTTCTGAACCCTCTCCACACAGAGCCACAAAGCTGGCAGGTGGGTGTCATATCTGAGACTCCATCAACCTGGCTAACACTGTTTGCCCCACCCTGGGGATCCCCCGAGGCTCCGTCCCACCCAACTTATAGCAGTTAACAGTGACTTTTCCATGTGAATGGCTGGTCTTGGCTCATGTTTCACAACTTTCTAAATCCTTTCAAATAAGCAACAGCCAGCCTCAGTGAGCCCTCTGCCCCATATATCATGCTAAGTGGCCCCAGCCATGGTACTAACCGCAGCCAGCCTAGATTCACAGCTTGGCTTTGCCTGGGATCTCCAACTCAGCAAAATTACAATCATCTCAGATTGCTTTATAGCTTAGGCAGGGTGGCCTTGGGGAAAAACACAGGTCGGGGCTGACCTTGGCCTGCACTGCCAGGGAAACTCCAGGGCCTGCACACACAGTGGACAGCTACAGATCGTGTCAGAGCACCACCACCCTGCCCTACACAGCTGATCCTCCATGAAGGGCACAGGCTGGTGGTAAGTGGTCACAGCCAGTACTTGAAGCTGACTGGTCTGGGTAAATACCACCCATTGATCCGCCAATAGCAACCAAGGATCAGCTACAGGAGTTGGGTACACTCACCCCCACAAAGGGCACATCATGAACACCCAGCTTGGGTGATAGTAGAGGCTGTGCCACTGGACCCTACAGGACACCTACTACATTAGGCCACTCTACCAAAACATGGTGTCATAGCAGCTCTACCTAACACACAGAAACAAACACAGGGAGGCTACCAAAATGAAGAATCAAAGAAACACGTCCCAAATGAAAGAACAGATCAAAGCTCCAGAAAAATACCCAAACAAAATGGAGATAAGCAATCTATCAGATGGAGAGTTCAAAACATCGGTTACAAGGATGCTCAAGGAACTTAGTGAAGACCTCAACAGCATAAAAAAATACAGTCAGAAACAAAAGATATACTAATTGAAATAAAGAACAATTTATAGGGAAACAACAGTAGAGTGGATGAAGCCAAGAATCATATCAATGATTTGGAACATAAGGAAGCCAAAACAACCAATCAGAACAACATAAAGTAAAAACAATCCAAAAAAAATGAGGCTAGTGCAAGCAGCCTCTGGGATAACTTCAAGCATTCCAACATTCACATCACAGGGATTCCAGAAGGAGAAGAGAAAGAGCAAGAAATTGAAAATCTACTTGAAAAAATAGTGAAAGAAACCTTCCCTAATTTAGTGAAGGAAATAGACACTCAAGTCCAGGAAGCACAGGGAGTCCCAAACAAGATGGACTCAAACAGGTCCACTCCAAGACACATTCCCTAATTAAAATGCCAAAGGTTAAAGAGAAAGAGGTAATCTTTAAAGCAGCAAGAGAAAAGCTGGTAGTTGCCTACAAAGGAGTTCCCATAAGACTGTCAGCTGATTTCTCAAAAGAAACTTTGCAGGCATGAAGTGACTGGCAAGAAATATTCAAAGTCATGAAAAGCAGGGACCTACAGCAAGGACTGCTCTACCCAACAAAGTTGTCATTAAGAATCAAAGCAGATAAAGAGCTTCCCAGACAAGAAAAAACTAAAGTACTTCATCACCAAATCATTATTATATGAACTGTTAAAGGAACTTACCTAAGAAAAAGAAGATCAAAACTATGAATAATAAAATGGCAATAAATACATATCTATCAACAATTGAATCTAAAAAACAAACTAAGCAAACAAGAAGAACAGAGACAGAATCATGGATATGGAGAGCATTTTGATGGTTGCCAGAGAGGAGTGTGGGAAAATAGGTAAAAAGGGGAGGGGACTAAGAAGTACAAATAGGTAGTTACGGAACAGCATGGGGATGTAAAGTACAGTACAGAAAATGGAGTAGCCAAAGAACCTATACACATGACCCATGGACATGAACAATGGTGGGGGGATTGCCTGAAGGAATGGGTGGAGCTGGGTGGAGGAGAGCAAAGGGAGAAAAATCAGGACAACTGTAATACCATGATCAATAAAATATAATTTAAAAATAAAAATACGACGACTTCTGGCCAAGATGGAGGCATAGGTAGACACACTGTGCCTCTTCTCACAACCAAAATTAAGGACAACAAAGATTTAGAAACAAGAAAACAACCAGAACTCAGAAAATCAAACTGTTTGGAAGTCCAACAACAATTCATCCAGACCGGTAAGACGAGTGGAGTCGCGGCAGGAAAAAGCAGAGGTGCAGACTGGGCACGCAGGCAGCAGCGGCTGGCAGCCCCCAGGTGCACAGGCGGCGACTAACAGACCCCGGGCACAGGGTGGCAACTGTGCAGAACCAGAGAGGCTGCACAAGGCAGCTGGCTGACCGGGTGGTCCCACATTCACACGCAGATAATCCAGGCAAAGGGGAAGCAGTGAAAGGGAGGGGAATCCAAGAGTGAGTAAAGCAAGCGTCATTGTCTCCTCTCAGACCCCACCCCCACATACAGCGTCACTAGCCAGCAACTGGGCTGTCCTGCCCTGGGGAACACCTGAGCACCTGAGGCTCCATCCCTTACTACACAACAGCCGCGACTAGACCAAAAAAAAAAACCCAGAAATGAAAATGGCTCAAACTGGAGAACAAATCAAAGCCCCAGAGCCAATTTATCTAAGCGATGAAGA
>PVKU01015374.1:0-18609 GCA_004027475.1 Anoura caudifer | reverse complement strand
TCCACAGCTTTTCCTGTCAGACCCTCTGTGTTTGATCCTGTGCACAGTACCCCAAAAGAGAAGGGAAAATACTGCTGAGTGTTGCTCACAACCAGTCGTAACTGCTCTCCGTTATTGCCAGTTCAATTTAAAGGGTAAGCACAGGCATATATTCTGGGCAAGATTTTTGTCCTGAGCCACAGTTAGAAACTACAGGAAATGAAGCATGCCCATTGCTGCTTTAGTAACAACAGTCAAATAAAGAAACAATGTAAGTTTCTGCTCATGGATTAATAGATAAAGAAGATGTGACATACATAATGGATTATATTCACTCATGAGAAAGAAGGAAATTCTACCATTTGTGACATCATAGATGAATCTTGAGGTCATTGTGCTAAATGAGGTAAGTCAGCGAAGGACAGGTCCTGCCTGATGTCATTTATATGTGGAACCTGAAAGAACCAAATCATAAAAACAGGAAGTAAAATGCTGCTTACCAGGAGTGGGGGTATGGCAGAAGAGGAGAGAGGTGGTTTCAGGGTCTGAACTTGCAACTTGCAGACAAATACGTCCTGGAGGATTAATGCACACTATGGATATATTTGACTGCACTGTTGTGTTATCACCATCAAACTTGCTAAGAGTCTGCATTCTAATTATACTAACCACAACAAAGATGATACTGTTATAACAGAGGTGCTATCCCTACAGTGGTAATCATATTACACCATATAAATGTGTCAAATCAACATCTTGTACACCTCCAATTTATGCAACTTGTCTAATGTATTTGTATTAAAACAGTGACCATGCATGAGTATCGTGATTTGATCATAAATGAGAAAAAGGAGTAATGATGGATCCATGTTGTGGCATCCTCTGTGCCCTCTGCCACCTCCATCACCCCAGACCTGTCCATCCTCTCCCTCTCCCTGTAGTCCCTGCTATACCCTCATCTGT
Source organism: Anoura caudifer (assembly GCA_004027475.1). NCBI lineage: Eukaryota > Metazoa > Chordata > Mammalia > Chiroptera > Phyllostomidae > Anoura > Anoura caudifer. The sequence continues at coordinate 17,667 of PVKU01015374.1, read as the reverse complement.
TTGCCCTGAGACATTCAGACATTCACCAGAATTCCACCAGCTCCTTGGCCTCCATCCAACCCCTTCAGAATTCAATATTGTAGTCTTCATCTTCCCTTTTTGACCATTTTGACATCCAACCTTCCATGAACACTATTCCAAGGACCTCAGTCTAACCTTCTTCAGCTTTTGTCTCTTGTTGGCATCGTCATCACCGACAGGAATACTACCCACACTTTGCACACATTACACCCAGTTGTATAACTTCATGCCCTCGGTCCTGGGCTCACTCATGCCCACTGTGCCCTTCAGCCCTCATTGTTTTCTCCCCATTTTGCCTTCTTGGCCATGCTCATTATCATTCCCAGTTCCATCGTTCCATCTCCTTTTCCAACACTCTATCTTACTTGGACCACTATCTTCTACCAAGATCTGCCTTCCCCATCTGAATTCCCTCTTTTCACACCATATTCTCTTTTTTGGATATTGCAACAATTTTATTTTTAAATGTAATCTTTATTGTATTTTTACCACTACCATTTAGTCTCCTAAAACTCCACTCCCCTAGCCATCACCACACAGTTGTCCATGGCCATGAGTCCTTTTTGCTTTATGCTTAATCCCTCCACCCCCTAGTACCCCCATGCCCCCACTAGCTGTCATCTGCTGTACGTCTTTGAGTGTGTCTCTGTTTTGCTTGTTCAGTTTGTTCATTCAGATACCATATGATTTTACTCATATGTGGAATCTAATCCACATCATGGTTTGTAAAACCACCATACAATAGACCTTTTCTCACTGTAGCCCATTAATTTCCCATCCCCATTAGAACTTTAGTTTCCATGATTCTCTGCACCATGATCTCCCCTGATCCCAGTTTCCTTCCTGCCTTAATTGTCTGTACACTCTGCCCACTGGCATTTACACCCCCAACATTGCACTCTCACACTGACCCAACATTAAAAATCTTTTTCCTTTTGTCTCTCTGCCCTTCCTTTACCTGCATTCTCTGTCACCACTTGCCATCAGATCTCTTTACCATAGTTTTATCCTTATGTCCCCTTTTCCTTGTGGCCTATTCTTATTTCAGCCCATGAGATACCCACACACTGTAACTGTCTTCAAACTCCGTTTCCCAGCATATGTCATGACGTAAAGTTGCAATGCTCACAGCATATTTCAAGTGCTGTGAATCATGTAAATATTCAGTGCTGTGCTTTTTGCAGAGTGAAAAGGACTATAAAGAGCAAGAAGGCCCTGGTTGGTGTATCTCAGCGGATTGAGCCCTAGATGAGATCCAGAGGGTCGCCAGTTCGATTCCCAGTCAGGGCAAATGCCTGGCTTGCAGGCTAGGTTCCCAGTTTGGAGTGCGCAAGAGGCAACCACACATTGATATTTCCCTCCCTCTCTTCTTTCCTTCCCCTCTCTCTGGAAATAAATAAAATCTTTTTTTTTTAAGGGAAAAGGGTAACAAGTACCTGTACTCCTTTTCAGGCATCCAGAATTCTGGAGATAGAAAAATTCTTCTGGAACAGGTCATGTTATTGAAATATACACATGAATGGTGACTGTTACTTTATGCAAGAGAGTGAGTGTGATTTTAGGTGAGTGTGCATATTTATGAGTTTTTATTTATGTGAGTGTGAATTTTCATGGGCTCAGTGTGTGCATTGTTCATGACTGTGCAGTTGAAATTGTGTAGTATGTGATTTATTGTACACTGTGTGCCTGAGTGTGCATGCATGCATTTGCATCTATTTGTAAATGAGTGTGTGTGGGCAATAAGTTGTCTACCATTATTACTCTAACAAGTGACTTGATACTGGGGGTAATTGTATAGTGAACATGGATCAAAGAGTTTCCTTGTGTGTAGGAAAACCTAAAAAATTAACTACAACTGGTATATATTTTTCCCTTTGTCTATCAAAACTTTTTCTTCTCAATTTAAAGAGCAATGTCAGTTCCTTACTGAATATTGTGCAAAAAAGTTTAGAGGACTATATTCACTGTGTTAGGATTCTGTCCACTGTGGGAGCAGACTCTGTCCCACTGAGCTCTCCCAGCCATCTCAGATGAGAACAAATCGTCCAGGACACAATCTTGCTGTTCTGTGATGAAAGAGGTTGGCAATTCCCTCTAGTGGAGAGTGTCCCAAGCTGTTTTGTCCCAAGCTACACATACCATTCCCAAATGGCTTTACAGGGAATGGTATGTGTAGGTGTACAGAGCATACATGCATAGCTCATCAATCAATGTCAAAAGGCTATATTTATACAGAACCATGTATTATCTGTAGATAACAATTGAAGGAACAGAGAGATTTTTCATAGTCCAGGATCTTTTAGTCATGCTGATGCCAGCTGGTCTTTAACATGTGTTTCATGAGATAAGCAGTTTACCCCTTATGCCTTGAAGTTAAACATCTGGTTCATATTGACAGGGCTATACAAAGCAGAACAAGCTTCAAAGGATACAATGTACATTTCAGTCCTGATTCCCATGGGTACCCTGGGTGTTAGAGTCGAGTCATGCATGCCACCTAGGTTTAACCTGGTTTTTCAGGGGGACTTACTTGCCCCTTTCAGAGCTTGCTCTCACAGGGCTACAGTCTCTGAAACCACACACAGCAGTCTCCAACAGCTGACCATTTGATGGTCTTGAATTAAATAAGTGGTATTGGCTTTTGAAATATTACAGGAATGGAAGAAGATACCTGTTCACCTCTGATTCTGGTGCTGTATATGAGAGGGTTTTGTTTAGGACCTTCTGTCTTCCTCCCATCGACATTGTTCCATGTCTGCTTCTGTTCTATAGGGGATCAATATGGATAATGTATATTTTCTCTTAAAGTTTCCATATGAGATGCCATTGACTTGAAGCAATGACTGCAGTGTTGTCTAATGTACATGCTTTTCCTGTTACTTGTCCCTCTTTTTAAATCTCTCTAAGTTATTTGACTCAGTTTATTTCTTTGCTGCATATATGGATGATGGTGCAGCTCATTTGTACGAAGATTAGAAAAGAACCCACTTTGGGTAGAATTTCCCAGTGAAGCAGTATGTCCAGTGAGACATGCAGTTTTGCTCTTGTCCCTCAGGGGTCAGATGCGATCACTTCCTGCTGTCTGTCCCCCATGGAGACCCTGTCTTCTGCAGGGATTATGGAAAGAAAGAGCCTCTCACAAACACTCCAAGAGTCTCCTAAGAGACCCTGGCAAAAAGTTGGAGTTCTTCTTGGTAATTCCAACTGGAAAGAAAGTGTTTATAAATATACTCAGCTCTCAAGCCTGTCAGTGGCAGTGCTGCTACTGGTGAAGTGATAATTGCAGTTCACGGGGAGGTGAGGTCACCAAATCACAACCCATATCTCAGGGTCTGGCTACCTCTCCCAGGTACTGACAGTGCTGACTTCATGATACGCCAGCGTGCAAGGAGTGGGAAGGAGTCGTTAGATTTCTTTTTATCAATTTGAGAGGTAGAGACTGTAAGGGAAGGCATTGTACCAGGAGTCCAGGCAGGTGAACGTACTGCACAAAGGGGTCCTGGGTGAGTGAACTGGGCCAGCACCAAAGCCAGGAAGCATAGGGAAGAATTCCTTAGGCTTGAGCTGAGCTCCTAAATGTAAGTGGGTCCCAGGGCTGCTCCAATCCCTAAAGTGTCCTGAGGTCATAGAGTGTGGTCCTCACTCACTGTCATGGTTGTGTTTAATCCTGTGATCATCATCCTGATTTTTAATGTGCTTTAAGGGCTGGAGTTTTAGAGTCAATCTGTGTTCAGCTGACTTTACAAGAATAATAAACATAATTATTAGGTTTCTAGAAGTGCACCAATAATACCTACTTGCCTTTAAATGTATAGAAATCATCAGACCCTGTGCAGAAAGTGTTTCTTAGGGTAATTGCTAGAGGAGAAATATTTTCTCTGACTCTGGATGTATAATGGGCTAATAGATTTTTTTCTTTGTGCCTCTTTTAATTATGGAGAAACTTTTTCCATTTAAGTGAAGAATCAGCATTTAAGAAAAATATGTTTAAAAGTTTCAGTATTTTCAGGCTCAACTCTATATGTTGCTATTTTTGTTTTATTTAAATCTTGCATTACCAATCTAACACATTTATGTCATTTCTGTAATACCTAAATGTTTTTCCTTAACATTTGCTATATATGCCTTGTATCTTATTATCTTCAGCATATGTATTTCTTTTCTGCCAATAATATTATTTAAGTATTAATAAATAGGTATGTATATGATCTGATAATTATATTTCTATGGTACACTTTCTATCACAAGTCATTGTTTCTATTCCATATTCATTCCTGTGGATTGTGTAATTATACTTTTGTTCCTGGAACAAAGGACATGAGTCTTGTTGATGCCCTCCTGATATTGGCCATCATTGCCTTTATTATACCCAACTTGTTATGGGTCAGGTATATGCAGTTTATTCTACAATCACTATGTCTACATTCTATGAAGATCTCTAAAGCTTTATTTAAAGTTTATATTTGTCTTAGAATAAATCTTCATAAGTGGGCACTTGTCATTACTAATATTTTGTAAAAAAATCAAAATACTGCCAACCTAAATCAAAGTGACAAAGATCAAGACCAATTATTTTGTTTGAAAAACAAAGCTAACTAGTGTTTCAGTAATGATGTATTAAACACACTATTTTTGTTACCAGGCCAGGCATGTTTACTTTTTTTTTGTTTTTAATTTATTTTAGTCATTGATCTTGTACAGTTTTCTGTGTTTTACTACCATCCCAGCCCACCAACCCAGCCTTCCCCCACTCTGTCCCTCTCTGAGAAAGAATTTAGATGAAATCCTTAACCTCTCTGTGCAAAGTCATCCTCAACTCTGTAAGAAATGCAGTATGTCTGCCTCATGAACTTGTGAGGGATAAAGAAATTATCGCATGTGTAGACATTGTAGCAGTGATTCATACTTTAAAAGCGTTTTTCTTTTTAATTATTTTATTGTTGTTCAAGTACAGTTGTCTGTATTTTTTCCCCACCCCTCCACCTGACCCCTCCAAACCCACTTCCTCTATTGCTTCCACCTTTCCCCCTTGGTTTTATCCATGTGTCCTTTATAGTAGTTCCTGAAAAGCCTTGTCCCCTCCGTCCCCTCCCCCCTTCCCTCTGGCTATTGTTAGATCGTTCTTAATTTCAATGATTCTGGTTATATTTCATTTGCTTTTTTCTTTTGTTGATTATGTTCCAGTTAAAGGTGAGATCATATGGTATTAGTCCCTCACCGCCTGGCTTATTTCACTTAGCAAAATGCTCTCTGGTTCCATCCATGCTGTCACAAAGGGTATAAGCTCCTTCTTTCTTTCTGCTGTGTAGAATTCCATTGTGTAAATGCACCATAGTTTTTGAATGCTTATACATTCAAATTTGGGAGCCACTAAAAGGCACAAAAAGTTTAAATCAGTATTTCAAGTAGGAACTGTTGATAAGTGAAGAGTATTAGTGTTCCACTGACATGATATGTGTGGTTTATGCCTCATATTCCCATGGAGGGTCCTCTAGTTCACAAGAAAATATCAGTCACTCAGAAGTACCAAGATGGACTTCAAGGATTTGCCAGCAGAAATAATCCTGTATTTATTTACTAGCTATTGTCAGAGTTCTGGGGAATTTCTGTCTGCTTTATTATTATCTCTTCTCTATTTCACTGGGTGCGGACTGAAGCCCACAGATCTGATTGTCATAAACCTGATTGTGGCCAATTCCTTGGTTCTGATCTGTACTGTATACCATTATAGAATGTCACTTGTTTGTGGTATCACACTTTCAATGCTATCGGATGCAGATTTTTCCCTATTTATCTGCAATGAGCAGGGGTGAGTCCATTGGCACCACTTGCCTCCTGAGCATCTTCCAGGCCATCACCATCAGCCCGTGAACTCCAGGTGGGCAGGGCTTAAAGTGAAAGCTCCAAAGTACATTGTCCCTTCACTTTTCTGTACTGGGCCCTACAAATGCTGGTAAAGATCATTTATCCTATATTTCTGTCCAGTGATCATAGCAACAAAAACAGGACACAGACAAAAAGGTTCAGACACTGTTCTTTTGTTTGTCATGAGAAAACCACAAACTCATTACATACAGCATTGACAGCACCCCCTGATATTGTATGTTTTGTGCTCATAACTTGGGCCAGCAGCTGCACGGTCTTGATCCTGTTCAGACACAAGGAGAGGGTCCAACACATTCACAGGACCCATGTCTTCTCCAAACCCTCCCCTTAAAGCAGAGCTACTAGAACAGTCCTCCTGGTGAGCACCTTTGTCTTTTTAAACACCATTTCTTCCATGTTTCATATTTGTTTAGCTGTTTTTAATCAACCCAATTGGATCCTTTACAAAGGCTATTAAGTATTCTCTCTGAATTTCCCAAGTGTCCATCCCTTCCTGCTCATGAGCCATGACTCCAGCATCTCCAGGCTCAGCTTTGCCTGGATAAGGAATGCAAAATTCTCTCATCTTACAAGAAATATGTGAATTGTGTGTATGTGCACAGTGTTCATTTGGTAATTCAGCCATCCCCCTCAAAGTCCTAAGTACCTTTATTTTTATTTTTTAAATGTATTTTATTGATCATGTTATTGTCCCACTTTCGCCGCTTCACTCCCCTGCATCCTGCATACCCCCTACCACCCACATTCTCCCCCTTTAGTTCATGTCCATGGGTCATACATATAAGTTCTTTGGCTTCTACATTTCCTATACTATTCTTAACCTCCCCATACCTGTCTTCTACCTACTGTTTATGCTACTTATTCTGTGTATCTTTTCCCCCTCTTTCCCCCTCCCATTCCCCTGTTGATAACCCTCCATGTGATCTCCATTTCTGTGGTTCTGTTCCTGTTCTCGATGTTTGCTTAGTTTGCTATATTTATTTATTTATTTATTTATTTATTTATTTATTTATTTTTGGTGTGGTTGTTAATAACAGTGAGTTTGCTGTCATTTTACTGTTCATATTTTTATCTTCTTTTTCTTAGGTAAATCCCTTTAACACTTTATATAATGAGTGCTTGGTGATGATGAACTCCTTTAACTTGACCTTATCTGAGAAGCACTTTATCTGCACTTGGGTTCTAAATGAAAGTTTTGCTGGATAGAGCAATCATGGATGCAGGCTCTTGCCTTTCATGACTTGGAATACTTCTCTGCAGCCCCTTCTTGCCTGTAAGGTCTCTTTTGAGAAATCAGCTGACAGTCTGATGGGAACTCCTTTGTAGGTAACTGTCTCCTTTTCCCTGGCTGCTTCTAAGATTCTCTCCTTATTTTTAATCTTGGATAATGTAATTATGATGTGCCTTGGTGTGTTCCTCCTTGGGTCCAAATTCTTTGGGACTCTCTGAGCTTCTTGGACTTCCTGGAAGTCTATTTCCTTTGCCAGGTTTCCTTCATTACTTCTTCAAATAAGTTTTCAATTTGTTGCTTGTTGGGAACCGTTCAGCCTGGTTTCAGAGGCCGTTCTGAAACCCCCCATGGCTAGGCTGAGTAAGAGTGCCAGTGACCTGGTTCATCTGGGTCAGTTCTGTCAAGAGGAGCTGAGCTACTAAGGAGATAAAGCTTATCTCTCTGGCAGGAGCGCTACTTCTGCTTCATTCATATCTGGCCCCAATGCTTGGTTGGTTAGTCAATGACGGGTAAGACTCCTCGAGGGAGGGGCAATCCAGGTCAGACATGACCACTTGGAAGGCCCTCATGGAAGGACTTGGGGCTGTAGCAAAAAGGGGGTGATGGACCCTCATCCTCTGGCTATTCTGACATAGCCCGAGTCCCCATTTCCATCTGGGAGATGTCTCCTTTTTCTCTTGCTTCCTGGCTCTAACTGGCATAAGCCTGAAACTATGACAGTGGGCGGTGCAGCCCTGGGCCAGCCAGAGCTGTTCCCTGGGTGATCGTGCCATCATAAACAAAGCAACAAACAACAATTGTTGGAGAGGTTGTGGAGAAAAGGGGACCCTAGTGCACTGTTGCTGGGTCTGCAGACTGGTACAGGCACTATGGAAAGCAGTATGGAATTTTCTAAGAAAACTAAAAATGGACCTACCTTTTGACCCGGCAATTCCAGGCTAGGATTATATCCTAGGAACCCTGAAACACCAATCCAAAAGAACCTATGCACCCCAATGTTCATAGCAGCACAATTTACAATAGCCAAGTGTTGGAAGCAACCTAGGTGCCCATCAGTAAATGAATGGATCAAAAAACTATGGTCATTTACACAATGGAATTCTATGCAGCAGAAAGAAAGAAGGAGCTCCTACCCTTCGCGACAGCATGGATGGAACTGGAAAGCATTATGCTAAGCAAAAGCAAAATAAGCCAAGTGGTGAAAGATAAAAATTATATATTTTAAAAGGAGTAATTGGTATACTCAAATTAGGTATAGGAATTAATACATTTTTATATAAGAGTGTATAGATTTCTAATTTAAAAAATTTTCTTTATTTTTGGAGAGGGGGAAGGGAGAGAGAAAGGGAGGGAGAGAAACATTAATGTGTGGTTGTCTGTCATACACTCCTCACATGGGATGGGCATGTGGCCCACAGCCCAGGCCTGTGTCAATTATTCTGTTTCAGAAATATTTTTGTTCATTTATATTGTTCTTTTGATTCCACATATAAGTGAGATCAAAAGATATCATATGGTAGTTGTCTTTCTCTGACTTATTTCACTTAGCCCAATGCTCTCTAAGTCCATCCATGCTGTAGAAAATATCAGGGGGAACAATATGTAAAGAATATGAGCGTCTCACCACTATGTTGTACACCTTAGACTGATGCAAAATACTATTGAATGTAAACCGCAATGGAAAAAATTGACAATATAACAGCAAAATATTTTTAGTGTAACACTAAAGAGAGATACTCCATTGTTTCAGGTTCAAAACTTCACATAGCTTTACAATTCATATTGGCATCTGATCCAGAGTTGATTTGTTGTATGTGTGTGAACTGAATTGCATTCAAAGGTGATAATCTGACAGTCTCCAAATGCCTGGTGATACCAGCTGAATGGATTAACATGCATCATAAATGCCTTGAGGTGTCAGCTATGCACTTAGGGCCACGTTGTCGGAGGTTTCAGTCTGTCCGCTCCACAAGTTATTCAAATGTAACATTTTCTATTTAAAATATTTTCACTTGTTCATTCTCACATAAATTTGTGAAGAGAACCCCTTGTGTGGGCTGGAATAATGCTGATGAAGAAGTGAGAGAAAATACTCACTTCTTCAGTGCACTATGGGCAGTGCAGTATGGGCAGTGCACTATGGTGGTTCTACATCCTGGGACATGAGGCCCAGTGTCTCCTGCAGGTGGAAGGGCAAAGCGCATCAGCTCTCCTGTTGCCAGGGCAGGGACAGCAGGTTCCAGCATCTGCACACAGGTGGTGGGGTGGTGTCTCCTTCCGCAGTGGTGCACCGCAGCTCTGGGATTGCTGCATGGAAGATGAGTTGTGAAACAGGACACATAGCAAGATACAAGTCCACACCAGGACCAGCACCCAGGCCCCTGTTGTGGCTCCATTCCTCAGAGAACCAGGCTCCTTCCAACAGGAACACTTTCCAACAGCACCTTTTCTACTGGCGGTGACCCCTTCCCCAAACCAAAGAATCTGTTTCAACTCCTAGTTTATGTTTCTTAATTACTAAACCAAAAAGTGCTCATTACAGACAATTTAATAAAAAATAAATGTGAGTAGTGTAGGCTAGTCTGATAGTCACCAGAATGGTAGAATATGCCTGTTAAACAGTTTTATTCTGGCATTTTATATGTGGGAGATTCTTGTAGACCTTCTCCCTCCCTTGGATATGCTTATGTGTCCACTTCCTCTCACTAATTGAAGTCAACAGTGGTCAAGTACATTTTCCCACAAAATTTCCTACAATTGGCTTTGAATTGTGCAAAGGAGTGAACAAATAGGGACACGTCATGTTCTTCCTTTTATCTGGATGCCGCTCAAAATCAGGTATTATGTCTCATTTTATTTCCCTGCTAATAACTTAGATGATGGTTCACCTCTGTGGAATGACGATTGAGAAGGAAATAGATTAAGGTGGAAAATTTGTAGGAAAGCACAAGTCCCAGTGAGACACACACATGCTTCTGCTTATTGCACATAGATCAATACTCAGCATTTTCTTCCCTCCTAGATGTGAGACCCTGGTAGATTCCAGGGATCCAGGAAAGAGAGAGCTTTCCCTTTTCAGAATGTAAAAGATATACCACAAGTCCAGAGATACAACTATTCTTCCTTGTATGAATATGTTCCTACAATCATGGTGACTGTTTGAGTGTGACTATGAAACCCTGTAGCAGTAATTTTTGTGAGTGGGTTGTTATTCGAGTGTAAGACAGTAAGTGTGAGTTTGCAAGTGTTGTGTGTGCGTAAAGACTTTTGTGAGTGTGCAGCTGAAATTGTGCGAGTACATGAGTGACTATATATGCATATGTGTAAGAATATATGTGACCATCTTTGATTGTGTGTGTCCATGCATGTGTGTTTGCATCTGCGTGCAGATGAGTTTTTGTGTTCATAAATATGTGTTGTCTAATACCATTGTATCTCTTAGCACTAACTTGAAAATTAGGAGTGATTGTACAGTGAACATGGATCAGAGTGTGGATTTGTCATACAAAAACCTAATTGTAAATTGTGTTTCTAAAATAATTACAAAACAATCTGACGGTAAGCAGAGGGGAGGAGGGATGGGATAATGGAGGGCGGGAGCAGGTGAGGTTTTTCAGTAACAAGTATAAAGGACACATGGACAAAACCAAGGGAGGGTGGAAGCAGGGAAGGGAGGTGGGGATGGCTGGGGTGGCAGGGGAGTGGTGCAGACAACTGTACTTGAAGAGCAATAAAATAAATAAAAAAATAAAAATAAATTAATTAGTTGCAAAAGCAGCCACCTTTTTTTTTTTTTACTGAAAATTCAGAGAAATGCACATGTAGACCAGCAATTTTCAACTACCTGGTCTGCCACAAGAATCCTAAAAAAGTGCAATACCTGACTATTTGTCAAATAAAAAAATGGCAACAGCCTACATAACAGCAATCCAGTGTGGATAAATCAAAATTATACCTATTTTTTTCATATTGGCAAAAATATACTTTTTGATGTGCTGTAGAATCATAACTGATGTGCGCTATGAAATAGTAAATGTTGAAACTCGCTGAAGTAGAGGACTGGTTGATGATTTATTTGATGGTTACGAATCAAGTAAGCAGCACTGTCTTGTCAAATAGTTCCAGAAATGATAGGATCTACTTGTTGAAATATCTCACCCTGGTATTTATCTGTGAGGGACTTTACAGAAGCTCTTCTCTTCTATGGATATTGTTTGGCTTCTAGTTGTTATTACTCTTGTGATCATTAAAGTATATTTTTGATTAATTTCCACACAAGATTAAAGTATATTTTTGATTAATTTCCACACATATTGACTCAATATGATGAGTGAAGGATACAATGCACACCATTGACAGCATGTTTTTCCTATTACTCATCCCTCTTTTTAAAATCTTGATGTGGTAATTTGACTCAATCTATTTTCTTGCTCCATGAGTCAATGGTGCTGCAGCCCATTTGTATGAAGATTAGAAAAGAACTCACTTTGGGTAGAACTTCCCAATGAAGCAGAATATCTAGTGAGACTCTCAGACTTGCCTGCATCCCTCAGGGGTCAGATGCCAGCACGCCCTGCTGTCTGTCCTCCATGGGAGGCCCTGTCTTCTTCAGGGATTATGGAAAGAAAGAGCCTCTCACAAACACTCCAAGAGTCTCCTAAGAGAGAGACCCTGGTGAAAAGTTGGAGTTGTTCTTGGTAATTCCAACTGGGAAGAAAGTTTTGAGAAATACTCTCAGCACCCAAGTGTGTCAGTGCCAATGCTGTTACCAGTGAAGTGATAATTGCAGTTCATAGGGGAGGTGAGGTCACCAAATCACAACCCGTATCTCAGAGTCTGGCTGCCTCCTTATTAGGTGTACCAACAGTGCTGTCTTCACAATGAGCCAGCATCCAGGCAGCAGGAAGACATCAGTGCGTTTTCTCTTTATTGATGTGAAAGGTAGAGACTAAGAAAAGGTGTTGTATGAGGAGTCCAGGTAAGTGAACATACTGCTCAAAGGGATATTGTGTGATTGAATGTGTCCAGCATCAAAGCTAGAGGGTAGGGGGAAGAATTCCTGTGCCTTGAGCTGAGCCGGTAAAGAGACATGGGGTGCAGAGCTGCTCCAATCCCTGGTGGCTCCTGATATGATGTAGTGTGGTCCTCACTCAGAGTTGTGGTTGTTTAATCCAGTGATCATGAACACTGAATTTTAATGTGTGTAAGGGCTGGAGTTTTGGAGTCAATCTCTGTTTAGCCAACTTTACAAAATCACAGACATTTTCAGTTTTCAGGAGATCCCCCTTTCATACCTCCATCCCTTCAAATTTAGAGGAATAATTGACAATTCAGTAAGTGTTGAATTATTTCTTACCATGTGCAGAAAGTGTGTCTGTGAGCATTATCTATATAGAAACGTTTTCTGTAGCTCTGTGTGTATTATGTGCTGAACAAATTTAATAATTGTGTCTATTTTGATTGTGAAGAAATCTTTTCCACATAAGGTTTACAAAGCAACGTTTAAGAAGTATATTACTTTAAAAGTTTCAGACAGTATTTTTGGACTCCAATGTAACTTCTGATATATTTGCTGTACTCAAATATTTTAATACCAATCCAACACACGTATGTGTCTTAGAAAATACACTTGTGACCTAAATGTTCCATTTTGCCTAAGTCTTTTGTATCTTAATATTTTTACTCAAAAGTAGCCTTAGTGCTAAATATTTTACTTCTTTTGGTCTTAATACATATTATGAATATTGTCTGAAATTAATAATAATTTGCTTGTGCCACACCCTGTTTATCAGGCTTCCATGTCTCCTGTCCAGTAGTTCCCATGACTCATGCACTTGTTGACTTCTGTTCCTAGAAGGAAGTGAATGAGCTTTTCTGTTGCCCTTCTAATATTGCAGCATTCCTGCGTTCATCACACCCAACTTGTCAATGGCTGGTGCCTGCAGTTTACTCTGCATTCAGTGCATCTAAGCTCTATGAAGATCTGTAAAGCTTTATTCAAACCATATGCACATATTTGGGCAAGAGACTGGACACATTTCATTAATCTAAAAATGAAAACTTAAAAAAGCAATTCATTTCTTTGAATAACATTACTATTCAAATAACAGCCAACTAGCATGTTGTTATACTGTGGATTAAATCCACTGTTGTCATTACAAGCACAGCCACCTTCAAATCACCACTCTACCCCTACCCAGTGAGTGAATTTAGATGCAAGTTTTTACTGATGTGGTCCTCATTTACTTAAAAAATATGCAACAGTGTTGTGCCTCATGAATCTGTGAGGGATAGAGACGTTCTTGTGTGTATGGACTTCGTAGCAGTGATTCATATTTTAAAAGTGTTCTTTAGTGCTTAGAGATTCAACTTTGGGAGCCATTAAATGGCAGAAAATTTTTGTCAGTATGTAACATAGGAGCTGTTGTTAAGTGCAGAATGTTAGGGTTAGCTGACCTTATACATGTGACTTACATCTCATTTTCTTATGCAGGGTTCTCCCTGGCCCAGAGAAGAAATCTAAGTCACTGAGAAGTGACAGGATGGCCACCAGGGATTTGGTAGCTGGAATGATATTTCTACTACAGACTACAATTGGAGTCTTGGGGAATTTCTGTCTGCTTTACCATTATCTCTTCCTTTATTTCACTAGGTACAGGCTGAGGCCCACAGATTTGATTATCAACAACCTGATTGTGGCCAATTTCTTGGTTCTGATCTTTAGCGGAACCTTCTTTACATTGACGTATTTTATGTTGTATCACCATCTCAGTGATTTGGGATGCAAAGTTTTGTTCTATTTGCGTGCAGTGGGCAGGGGTGTGTCCATTGGCACCACCTGCCTCCTGGGTATCTTTCAGGCCATCACCATCAGCCCCATGAACTCCAGGTGGGCAGACCTTAAACATAGAGCTCCAAAGTACATTGTCCCTACAATTTTTCTGTATTGGATCCTTCAAATGTTGGTAAATGTCATTTATTTAATGTTTATGACTAGCAATTTAAGTGACAAAAACATCACAGACAGAAAAACTTTTGTACACTGTTCTTCTGTTCGTCATGACAAATCTGCAGACTCATTGTATGCAGCATTGATAGTGTCCCCTGATGCTATGTGTTTCATGCTCATGCTCTGGGCCAACGGATCCATGGTCATCATTCTGTACAGACACAAGCAGAGGGTCCGACACATTCCCCGGACCCACATCACCTCCCAGTCATCCCCTGGGTCCAGAGCTACCAAAACCATCGTTCTCCTGGTGAGCACCTTTGTCTCTTTTAACACTCTCTCCTTCATCTTTCGTATTATTTTAGCTATTTTTAATAATCCCAGCAGGATTCTCTCCACTTTCAATTCAGTAATCTCTCTGTGTTTCCCAACTGTCAGTCCCTTCCTGCTCATGAGCCGTGATGCCAGTGTCTCCAAACTCAGCTTTGCATGGATAAGGAATATAAAGTCCACTATGCTTCGGAGAAATATGTAAATTATAAGAATGTGCACAGTGTTCATTTCATAACTGCCTCATCCTTTTCAGAGTTTTAAGTACCTTTATGAGTGTCATACCAGGGAACAGTACAGGGGACATGGTGACCATCTTCAAAGGGAACAATAATTCATATAATTGTAACTACATAGAATATTCTGGTAACATAAATATTTATGTGTTTGAAGTGTGTCTAATGCCTGCCATGGAGGAGTTCAGAATTTATAATAAACGCCAGGTGCTGAAACAATCTGGACTCCTCAAGCATAAACTTTAGTCTTATCCCAGTATAGTTCCATAAATGAGTAAGGCATGGAATCGTAATGAAAGGTACATGAATGGAACTGTGCCTGCTACAGGACAATCCTGAAGATGAAGCCATTGATGCTGGTGGAGGTTGCAATCTGTGAGGAAAGTCTGTGGGAGCCAATTATATTCCTGCACATGACACCCCTGGAGAGGAAGTAGTCATTTATTAGAAATATGATAATTTAAGTGATGTGCATGTTAATAATTTCTGGAACAAATGCTCGATTAATGGGAGTAGAGCAAAGAACATAAAATTACATTTTAGCTGATTTTAACAACATGTGATGAATGTGACAATGATTAGTTGTGAATTGCATGGAGTTGGTATCCATAGAAGGCAGATGATTTTCTTCTTTGTGAAGATGATCTGGGCATATTGGTCAGAAGGTTGGTCTGCAGGTGCACACTCCTGTCTGTAAAGTGATGACACTGCTTCGTGGTGGGGACTTTTATTAAATTTGGAGCAGTGCAATGAGAGGCATTTAAAAGGAAATCAGGAATCCATGTGTATGTGGAGTTTCTGAATTGATTTTGAAGGAGCCAAGTGGATATTTTCTCAGTTTTCTGAGAGATTTTGACGTACTTTTCTTTGTATTTACATTGTGAAACTGATATACATTTTAAAAATTCAATAATTTGAGAAGTAGAAGAATGATTTTGACCTCATTCATATATATCTTGAGCCTTGTATGGTGAATGACACCCATTATTTGAGCACATATGAAACATGGTAAATTTTTACCAAAGTAAATAAGAGTTGAAAATAAGAATAAAAGTCTCCAATGACTGCAATTGCTTGTGAGTTTCTAGAAATATATATATGTAAATGAATGTATACATATTATTGTGTGTGATCTGTGCATGTACATGCTATACACATATATGGCCAGTTTTGTTTGTCATCCCTTAATGAATGTATTGCAAAATTATATATTATAAAAATGTAAACTAGTAGTAACATAATAATGTGAAATTTAAAATTTATGTTATCTGACATGTGTTTTTCAGTGCTAGTTCTCTGACTGGCAAAACCCTCTGAAGGTCCTAGGGAAGAATCTGTTCCAGGACACTATCCCAGTTTCTTCTTCCTTGGCTTGTGGCAGGGTAACTCCAGTCTTTATGTGGAGTTGTCCTGTGTGCATGTGTGCCTCCAGGTCCTTCTTTAATAACAACATCAGTCCTTTGAAACAGGGACCCACCCTAGTCTAGACAGTTTCATGTTAACTATCTGCAGTGACTCTGTTTCCAATAAGGACACATTCTGAAGCGGTGGCGGATAAGACTCAACATGGTAATTTTGAAGGGGCACTATTCCACCGTTAACAGAAGGGCTATGGTGATGCCATAAAAAGATGTATTTGCCAAATGCATTTTTTTTTAAGATAATGAGCAGCCAGCGTAGAGCAAAAGAAAATAAAAATAAAAATAAAATAAAATAAAATAAAATAAAGGAAAATACCTTTCTCAGGCAAGCACTTATTCGCTGTTCATAAGTATGTCATCTCTTCCTCCTGAAATGCCAGGCTTATATGTAACTTGAAAACCTTCACTTCTCTACCCCTGAGATAGTGAGTCACGAGCAGAATATGTTCAATTTTGTGTGTATGTTTCTTTGTGTATAATCCTATTTCAGATCCATTTCAGACTGCATTAAAAATATCATACCATATACCTCAGGGATGAAAATTGTTACATCTGGAAGTGAGAATTGTATTGGTCATGGGTAATTCATGAAGACTTTGATTTTATTTTGTTTAAATATTTTACTCTTAAATTTGATCTCATGTGTATTACTTTAGTTTTACTCATGTGTCAAATTACTACAAGTTTAATAGCCAAATGCAGCGCCCATTTTTTAATATTTCTTATGCTGGAAATCTGGCTGTCTTGATGTAGTCTTCTGATTATGATGTCACAAGAGTACATCTGCCAGCCTGGAGTTTTTCTCAAAACTAGGATGAAAATGGAGAGAGCCGAACTTGAACAACAATCAAAGAAAAAAGAACCAACTTCCAGGATTTTTAAATTTTGGATAGAATGTATTTCCTTCTAAGAGTTTCTTTGTGCACTCCACCCCATCCCATGAGCCATATCCCAAAGCTAAATAACACGTCAAATCCGTCATTTAAAAAAATAATTTATTTATTTTATACATAGTGGAAGGGAGGGATAAAGAAAGGAAGAGAAACATCAATGTGTGGTTGCCTCTCACATACTCCCTACCTGGGACCTGTCCAGCAACCCAGGCATGTGCCCTGACTGGCAATCCAAGGGGCAACCCTTTGGTTCACAGGCCAGTGTTCAATTCACTGAGTCACAGCAGCCAGGACAAATCCATCATGTTTTGAATCCATCCTCATTTATCCTATCCAAATGCCTTATTTCTGCTCTTGTAATATGCGAGTCCCACCAGATAATCGAGGAAAATCTGCCTATTTCAAGTTCAGCTCATTATTCCCATTAATTTTAACTACAGAGGTCCTGCACCAAATAACATAACATAACCACCCAGTTTATGCCATATTTGTAGTTGGGGGTTTGCCTATGGTGTTGTGAGAAAAATAAATCTGATATGATAAAAATATTATTTTTAACTTGTCAATGTCTCAAACCTATTTCACAGTTTAACCCTTGTGATGGTTGTCTGTGTGAAACAATTGAGGGCACTATCCTGAAAGATTTTAGTTTTCTCATGGTGTTTTGGATGATGAAGTTTACAAATATAAGATCAGAAGC
>PVKU01015373.1:0-18619 GCA_004027475.1 Anoura caudifer | reverse complement strand
ACCCTGCCCCTGCAATTATCACATTGTGGTCCATGTCCATGAGTCTTTTTCCTGTTTGCTCAATCCCTCCACCCCCTGACCTTCTCCCCAATAGCTGTCATCCTGCCCTCTGTGAGTCTGTCTCTATTTTTTTGGTTAGGTAGGTTTGTTCATTAGACCTCACATATAAGTGAAATCATACAGCATTTGTCTTTCTCTGGCTGGCTTATTTCAGCATCAGTTTCTCCAGGTCCATCTGTACTGTCAAAAAAGTAAAATTTTCTTCTTTTTTACGGTGGAGTAATATTCTATTGTATAAATGCCCCAAAGTTGTTTTATCCATTCATCTACTGATGGACACTTGGGCTACATCCATATCTTAGCTATTGTAAAGAATGCTGCAATGAACTCAGGGGTGCTTATCTTCTTTCCACTGAGTGTTTTGAGTTTCTTTAGATATATTCCCAGAGATGGGACCTGTACTCAGAAAATTATAGTATACAAAAGAAATTGAGGAAGATGTAAATAAGTGGAAGGAAGCACATACCATGTTCATGGATAGGAAGCATTAAGCATCACTAAAATGTCCATTCCACCCAAAGCATTTTATGGATTCCTATCAAGATTCCAGTGATGTATTTCACAGAACTAGAACAGATATTTCAAAAATTTATATGGAACCACAAAAGGCCCCACATAGCAACAGTGATCCTGAGAAAGAAGAACACACTTGGAGGAATCATGCTACCTAGTATCAAGCTATACTATAAATCCATTGTAATCAAAACAGAACCATACTGGCATAAAAACAGGAACATAGATCAATGGAACAGAAGAGAGACCAGAAATAAACCTACACCTTGACGATCAATTGATGACTTCTCAGAACACTGGCTTGCACAGGAAGCCAACCATTCTGGCTAAATTGCTGATTGGTAAAATGCTTGGCGTTGGATCCCATCTTTCACCTTATGCAAATTACCTTACACAGTTATTATAAAAAGACACCGTGTTAGTCCTATTGTTTATTTTTCTTTCAATGCCTTTTCTTTTAGTGCCATTACCAAAGGAATCATTGCCAAGACCCATATTGAGGAGCTTATCTTTTATGTGCTCTTTCAGTTTTATTATTTCAGATCTCACATCATGCATTTAATCCATCTTGAGTTACTTTGCCCTGTATTCCCATGATCATTGCAGTATTATTCAGAACAGTTACAATCTGAAAACAACCTAATCGTCTGTCAGTGAGTGAATGGATAAAGAAGATGCCATCCATATTTACAATGGAATATAATTCAACCAAGAGGAACAATGCAATCCTGCCATTTGCAACAACATGGATGTACCTTGTGGGCATGTGTTCAGTGAAATGTCATATAGAGAAAGACAAATATCATATGATGTCAACTATATGCAGAATCTAAAAAGCCAAACTCATAGAAACAGAGACTAGAATGGTGATCGCCAGAGACCTGGGAATGGGTGGTGGGGTGGTGGGGAGATGTTGGTCAAGGGGTACACACTCCAGTTATACAATGAATAACCCCTGGAAATGGAATGTGCAGGGTGGTGATTATTGTAATTGTCCTATATTATATGTTTGAAACTTCCTAAGAAAGTAGATCTTAAATGTAATCATCACAAAAAGAAATGGTAACAATGAGACATGAAAAGTGTTTGCTAACACTATGGTGGTGATTATTTTGCAATAACAAGTGCAGCCTATAACAGGTGGCACACCTTAAACTTATACAATGCCATTCATCAGTGAAATTTCAATAAATCTGGAGGGAAAAGACCCTGATCACTTTCAAGTCTGTGCCATAAATGAGTTGCCTGGAAGTGCTCATGTTCTGGAAGAAAGAATTTGAGGATCTAACCTTCGATGTTCTTCGAGCAAGTCCATGGGTGTCTCTTTGCCTCAGTTTTCCTCACACTGAAATGTAGGAGAATGGACAAAGACTTGCTTGGGTTAGTTCAGGGTATACATTTCTAGAGTTCTATCTTGCTTTTTTCTTATCTCCTGATCTTCCTTACTAATGTTAAAAACTCTAGTTTTTAAATTTTTTTTTACTTTTTACTCTTACTTTTTAAATATTACTTTGATGTTTTATTTCTTTTAATCTAGTTTTTCCTGCTACAGTGAAGATTGTATTGAGACAGGAATTGATTTACTTCGACTGTAAATTTATGGCTGTGTCTTCAGCACCTAGAATATTTCCTGACTCATAGTGGAAACTCAACAAATATTTGTTGAAAGGTGAATGATCTCAAGTCTCCCATGGTCCAGAGGTTGAGACAGAAAAAATGAGGAGAGAGAGGAAGAAAAACAGAGAGAGGGAGCAATAGGTGTTTGAGAATGCAGACTAGCCAGAGTAGGAAGAGAAAAAGCTTCGAGATATGTTACTTGAGCTGAGCTTGTAGTATGAGTAGGAGTTTGCATTGGCAAAAGTGAGTGAGAAGACCATAAACAGAGTATGAGATGTGCTAAGGCTCAAGAAGAACAAAAAGCAAAGTTTTTTTTCAAAAACTGCAGATTGCTATAGTTCAGCTCTGGCTAGGCATAAAATACTGCAGGGCAGATATGAGAAGATGATCTGAGAGGGGGGCCAGGCCTGAGGGAGCCCTGTGTGCCAGGTGGCTCTCATCTTCCAGAAATGCAGAGCAACCAAAGAGCAGTTACATGACTGACTGGGATGTGACATAGCTTTCACTAGAGCGATGGGGAAATGTGGGGCCAAGCAAGAGGCAGGGAGTGGGGTTAGACACAAGGCCTGCCTGTGGCTGAGAGGGAGATGGTAGAATGCTAATCCATCAGATCTTCTGAGTTACGCTAAGTGTGTGAAATTGACTGTTATCAGGGGTGTCTCTGCTCTTCAATGTAGTCCACCAAGTTCTCAAAACAGCTTCAAAACTCCAAACACCCTATAGCAGATTAATTATTGGGCATATTTTGGTAAACTCAAGTGAGATGTTAGTTGTTATTTCCATCACTAGGGTTCTCTACTTCTAATGTGATGACTGGGTTTGAATGAGTTTTACAACAATCAGGTTTCTGTATTTAGGTCATATTGTAGGCATTTCCTTGGCAATTTCAGTAAGATTTTCTGTCATCATCATTGTCAAATTGCCTGTCAGGCTTTGGATAAGTGTGCATGCAAATATTTGTCTTGAACTTTGAATTTTACCCAGTAGACTCCTCATTCCTGGAAAAATAATATTTGCAATATAATTATTTCTTACCAGGCAATGGCAGTGTCACCAAATGGGATTATGTAGAAACAATGAAGGCAAGTTTCTCAGTTTCTCATTATTTTGAGATTGAACATGTCCTTCTGGACAAAGGGACTTATGCTGCTCATGGAAGCCTTGTGTTTTCCTTTTCCTTTTATACATCCACTCATGTCATTTTAAAGTCTCCTTGTTCTCCCTTTTCCTTTTTATGTTTTCATATATAACATTCTCACTGTCAAAAAGGGAAGATGAGCCATTAGGGTCCAGACACCACTCACATTGTTAGATTTACTATTCAACAAGCAAGTTTATTGTCCTCTTTCAAGATTTTCTTTTTATGTACATAATTGTGATGTTTTTTCTATTAAAATGGCCAGACCCCTTTGTATCTAGCAGAGCACATACTCTTCCCCCAACTACAGGTGAGCCACCAGGAGCAGCATGGAATGGATATCAGTGCGTATCGTATCACTAGGGCTTATCTACCTCATCACTCTGCTTTAATTAGCCCTCCAGTTACTTCTAGCTGCTAATAATGAGCTTTAGATGTGGAAAGAAACACACCTTTAGGTAAGCATAATGAAAACTACATTTTCTCAGCTTTTCAGGTCAGTCGAGAGAGTATATTCACAGGTTTATTGGCAACAAAAGTCATGGTGACTTTTGTCCTGTGGATACAGCTATTCATGTTGCACTTTCATCAAATTGATCATCTTCACTCCACAATCTGACTCGTGGTTTTTTCTCTTTTAATGGAAGACAAACTCTTAATTCAGTCTCTGTTTAATTTCCTTCAACTTGGAAAAAATCCAGAGAAGTTTCAGCTGAATACTAATTTTTCTCCCTAGTGAACATCTTCAGCACACATGTTCAGAATGATTGTGAAGATATTGGGAAATCGTATAAAGAACTATGACTAATAGTGTGTGCTCTACTGAAAGTACTCCTTCCTGTTCCATTTCTCAGATGTTCATGGGACATTTACTATGTACTTTCCTCACGTAGCAGTGCTGCTAAAATTTTTCAGTGGTGCTCCATTACTTACAGAATAAAATTCAAACCACTTATCCTTGTATCCTAGGGCTGATTCCAGTGATTCTATTCCCCATTTTTCCCCAGATACAACCAACACACACACACAGATGCTTCAGACATGAGTCTCCAAATCATAATTCCAAATGTAAGTATCATTCCTCCTTTTGAACCCGTACTTATGCTCCGAAAACTGCCTAGAATCCCCCTTCCCTCCCTATGTACATGGTTCCTCATCATTCTTCAAAGAAACTATGGGGTGGTAATAAATATGTTACAGCCACTTCTCCCAAAACACAAATAAACAGATTTGCAGCATTTACAGAATTCCATGGAGTAAATATTCCCATTATGGCCAATTTCACTCTACCAATGTGGTGTCACTGAATGCAGAGCTGGGAAGAGATGAGCGGTGGCCCACCATGATGAAATATTTCTAAGATCAGATGCAATAAAATCAAACAGTCTCAAGAACATGATAGTAAGAGTGTGAAGTAATTAAGAAATGATGAGGGGATTATTTATTACCTTTATTTTTCACATAGTTTCATTGTAATGTATTTAATTAACTTTTTAATAATGGCCATATTTAACAACTGAACACTTGACAATAGTCTCTTGTGAGTTGGTTTGAGCCAGCTCCAGCACACCACTGCGTGGACCCTACCATTACTTCTCTAAGCCACAGAAATCTCCCTGTGTATGCATTTACTGTGTTCATTACTATTCTGACAATTCATTCAAGCAAATGTTTATTGAGAGCCTACTATGCACCAGAAATTCTAGCTCAGGTATTCAGGCAAAAAGCACACAGGGAAGTAAAAATACAATTTCAGGTGTAATCACTTCCACCAAGAGAATAGTGACTTGGGGGGAGCAAGTGGTACCATTTATAATGGATGAATGGAAATAGGGGCGGTGAGGCAGAGGAGAAGGGCTGGGTTTTAGATATGTTAGGCTTTGGGTGCCTTTTAGATATCTAATGGGGAGAAGCAATCAGACAATCTTTACATGGATTCCAGAGCTGAGAGTGGAGCCAAGGCTGAGGGCATAGCTATGGGTGTCATCAGCATAAATGGTATTCAAAGTCACAGAAAAGGAAGAAATCATTCCCAGAAAGACAAAAGATGGAGAAGAAAAAAGGAAAGGAAACAGAAATTCCAACATTTAGAAACCAGGTGTTACAGACTAAATTATGGACCCACCAGAATTCATATGTTGAAGTCCTAACCCCCAGTACCTCAGAATAGGACTATATTTGGAGACAGGGTCTTTAAAGAGGTACCTAAATTAAAATGTGGTCACATGGGAGGGCTCCAACCCAATGGACATGTGTACTTAAAGGAAGAGGAAGTTAGGACACAGATGAGTACAGAGGAATGGCCATGTGAAGATGCAGGGAGAAGAGAACAATCTACAAATCAATGAGAGAGGCCTCAGAAGTCACCAACCTTGCTTACACCTTGATCTCAGACTTCTATGCTCCAAAATTATGAGAGAGTAACTTCCTGTTTCTGGCACCATCCACCCCTCAGTCTGTGATACTTTGTTATAGCATCCCTAGCAAACTAACACACCAGCAAAGATAGTAACTTCATTCTGCTTCCCACAAACTGTTCATATGATTATCTTCTTGCGTCAGCTAAACTACACACTCTTGGAAGACATGAACTATGTATCCCCCCCAGTGTCTGCCACACAGTGGGCTTCTCATGCTTACCTTCACAGGGCTTTAATTGGGCCCAATGGCAGCAGCAATGGGGGCTGGACCCTTTCATACAGAGCAGAAAAGGAGCTGAGCACACCAGTATCTTTGTTCCATGTAAGGCCTTTCCCAGGCATTCGTCACCTGAAGGGCAGTGTGCAGTGCTATAGGAACATTGAAATACCTTATATTTGTCTTGCATCTCATACTTCACATCAACAGTTTTCAAGCTAGGCTGAGTTTGCATTATCATAACTGTTCTACAGCAGAGACAGTGAGCCCAGAGAGGGGCAGTGAGCCCAGAGAGGGGCAGAGAGGGAGCTGGTTCTGGGGCAGAACCAGGAATGGAATTCAGATTTTCTGTCTCCCTGTTTGTTTGGGTTCCTGGGGAGTCTTTGCTAGAAAAGCTGATTCGTCAAGGGAATCCCAGGATCCAAGAAAGTATCAAATTAAAAGTACCATAAGGAGTGTAAGGCAAAGGCTTCCCAGAGACCAAATAGAACTTAAATCTAGGAAGAAGAAAACCGTTTCCATACTGACATTGGAAGTGAACAAATTTGTGTTATGCATTATTCAGAAAAGGCATTTCTTAACATGATCCAGAGTATCATTTCACCTTTCTTGGTGGAGAATTTATCATTTTAATAATGGACTCTGAAGTTACAGAGGCAAGAACACTTCCCACATTTATAAATGTAGCCAGACTTCCTTTGTTTTAAACATGTGACTGAAATGTAGGCTTTGGGTACCAACAAGGAAATTAATATAATCTGCCCATACAGTGTTTTTCTCCAAGGACAAACCTTAGAATACATATTCTGACATTCCTCCTAACACAGTCTGTCCAGACACTTCAAAGACTGGAATATAGTTATCTAGCCAAAGCTGCTTTCTCCATCGTTGCTTTTGCACAAAAGGTAATTCCTGCAGAGCTGGTGAACTTGCAAGTGCCTGCTTGTCCTTTGAATCAAGTCCTCCACATCTCAACATCCCATTTCCCAGGCTGTAGTCATTCCAGGTACCTAGCTACCTGGAAACCACATCTTAAACCTTTCTGTGCAGAAACCGTCTTGACTGTTTTAAGAAAAAATGACTAGTGCTTAGTTTTGGTTTCATTTTTATCTATACTTTTAAAGCCACATTAGGCTTGGTTTTATCTACTTGTATCCAGAAGCATTCTAAGAAGACACATGATTTATAAATGTTTTCTCTCTTCTAGTTTACCATTTAGTTCTGTTATATGCTATTTTTCCTCAATTTTTAGCACTGTGGTAAAATACATGTAACAATTTGCTGTCTTAATCATTTGAAGTGTATAGTTCAGTAATATTAAGTACATTTATACTGTTGTACAACCATCACTATTCATCTATACATGTTATGTATTTTTATATGTATTTTATGTATTTTTAAGTCAGCAAATCACTCTCTCAATTGATAAGTCAAATCTGTAGTCCACATAATAATCCACACATGTCATAGGTGTGAGAAATTGAGAAGGCAGAAGGGGAGGTCCACCCGTCAGAGGGGACCTGTTTCATAGGGAGAGAGTGGCTGGTAGAGGACTGAGAGTTCCCTTGGAGGCCGAGGAGTATCTTGAGGGAGGAAGAGGAAAAGAGTATGGCAGTCAGAAGTTGCATTCCATTGGGAAGCTAATGTAGTCTGAGATAAGAAAGAGGGAAAATTTCAAGAGGTGTGGTCTAGGAGGAGGTAGCTGAAATAGGATGGAGATGAAAGTTATGGAATTGAGGAAGCCAGCTGAAAAGACAGAAAAATGTCCTGTTTTGGGTGACTCATGGAGCTGTCTTTTTACCTATGGAGCCCCTCTTAGGGTCCTGACTCCAGGCTCTGTCAAAGCCCCAGTTCCATCCTTTGACTTATGGACTTAAATCAGCAAACATTTAGATGGCTAATCCCGCCAAGTGGTGCCCCAGCTGTCCTCTTGGCAAAGGTCTGGTGTGGACCTCCAGGAAGATGGACAGGCCTGGTATAATCCTGGTAAAATGGCTCAAAGCTATAAAGAATTCATGTTCACATGCAATCAAAACATACTCCATGACATAGTGATTCCTGTAACAGTATCATGTGCACAAGAGGGAACTGTCTTAGTGTCTGCGAGGGCTCTGACAGAACTTACCTCAATACTTAGGAAGAACTGGAACAATTTTGGGGAGAGGAAACAGGTAAAATATGAAAATATGTAATCTTGCTGGACACTTCATGGTTTACCTGGCAGACACAGTCCTATATATGCATAACGAAAGCCTGAAGAAAGCTCAAATGTTTTGAAATACAATCTCCTGTCTCAAAATTAGGTCATGATAAGGGGTATGAAGGACTGTGGGTGATGTGAGGAAGGAGGGTAAAGGCAGTCTGACATGATCTGAGGAGTCTTTCTCTGAGGAAATGAGGTTTGGGCTGATATCTGAAGGATGAGTAGGTGCTGAGTAGTAGTAACAGGGGTGAAGGAGGGTGCAGAATATTTCAAAGGACAAAGCACATGCAAAGGTCCTGAGGTGAGAGAGAGATAGAAAAATAAGTTTGCAAAATTTTAAATGGCTACTTTGGCTGGGAACTAATGATGGTGATTGAGAGTGACTAATCTAGGGAGGCAGGTAGGTATCTCAGTTTTAACTACCTTGTTTTTGGCTGCAAATAACAAAAGACTCTCAGTCATTTTAGCAGAAGTCCAGAGGTAGAACAGGAGGCATGACATGACTTTAGTGTGATACAAGGCCCAGAGGCCTTTCATCCCTCATTATCAACACTGGCTTTCTTTGGGGTTGGTTCTCATCGAGGTGCTGTTGACAGCTCTAAGCTGCTCTCACTTCAGAAACAGAAATGAACTTCTCTCTGCTATCTCCTTCTTAAGAATGAGATATCCTTCCCAGAAGCACCTCTCCAACACACACACACACGCACACACACACACACACACACCCCAGATCACTCTGTGAGGAAGGGAAGTGTGTCACAGGCTCACACTACACCAGTCCCTGCCAAGGGAATGGGAATTATCATAATTCACTGAATCCAGATTTACCTGGGACCTGGGATAAGGTTCCCTTCCCAGAAGCCAGGTATAGAACTGGTGGACACTAAGCAAGATTGAGGCTCTGCTAGCAAAATACAAGGAAAAATGGAAGCCCAAAAGTCTACCAGCAGTTACTTGCCATAACTTGTAGGCCACAATAAAAACATGATCTTTAAGACAAAAGCTGTTGGTGTGAGCTCTCTCTTGCTCCCTCTCTCTCTTCAGGAAAGACATCAATTAAATGGCCATGAGGTATAAGTTTGTCTTAAAAACAGATTAGTTTTTTCTGACATGAAAGAATTATGTTTTTAAACCATCATGGCAAAACGAAGGCAATTCTTAAAATGTGTCTACATTTCCCAAGTGTCCATCAGTAAATGAGTGGGTAAAATGGCTATGGGACATTTGCACAATGGAATACTACTGGGCTATAAAAAAGAAGAGAAAATTTTACCCTTTGCAACAGTATGGATGTGCCTGGAGAACATTATGCTAAATGAAATAAGCCAGTCAGAGAAAGGCAAGTACCATATGATTACATTCATGTGTGGAATCTAATGAACAAACTGAACTAATAAGCGAAATACAGACAGACTCAGAGAGGGCAGGCTGACAGCTCTAGGGGTGGGGGGTGGAGGGATTGACCAAAAAAGAGAATGGACTCATGGACACGGACAGCAGTGTGATTGTGGGGTCTGGTGGGGAGGGGTCAGGTGGTGAGGAAGTGGGTGGAGGTAGAAGAGGGTATAGGAGGGATAAATGGTAATAGAAAAATACAATACAAATAATAAACAAATAAAATGTTATAAAATTTGAAAAATGTTTCTATATTTGCAAAATTTCTTTTAGTAGGCACCAACCTCAGTACATACATTTTTATTGTTTTTTAATAAAAATTATAGTTGAGATATAAAATAATAGAGTAAAATGCAGCAATCTTAGCTGTATAGCTTATGGAATTACTCTACATGTAAATACTCATACAACAACCATCTGGATCATGATATAAAACATTTCCAGCATTCTATAAAATGCTGTTGTCCTTTTCCCAGTTGATCCTCCCAACCCCTGCAAGAGCTGCTATTATCCTGCCTTCTCTAATTACTAATTCCACCTGCTCTTGAACCTCATATCAACGGAATTATATTGTGTGCACTTGGGTGTACACTTTAGAGTGGCTGGTTTCACTCAACAGAGTTTGTGAGATTCATCCAAGTTGCTGTGGTGTCCACACTCTCTAAGAGACTGTCCTTTCCCCCCAAATTGCAGTGTCTGAACAGACCTGGGCATATACAATCACTATTATTAAGTGACAACTCAATAAAGGTCCCTTAAGGGTGGCTGACAGGTGGGTTTTGATGCTATTATAAACAGTATTTACATTTTCCAATTGTTCATTGCTAGCCCATAGAAAAACAGTTATTTTTTTATATATTGCATTCAATGAACATGTTAAAATCACTATTTAATTCCAATAATTTGTCTAATTACACAACTGGCTACTCCTTTAAAAAGTAAAATAAAAAGGTAACAATAATTTTAATACTGTTTTATTTAACCTAATGTATGTAAATAAATTATCATTTTAGCATGTTATCAACACAAGATACTTTATACTCTTTTATCTCATATGCAATCTTCAAAATTCAGTATTTTACATTACATCTCAATTCAGCCTAGCCTCATTTCAACTACTTGATAGCCACACATGCCTAG
Source organism: Anoura caudifer (assembly GCA_004027475.1). NCBI lineage: Eukaryota > Metazoa > Chordata > Mammalia > Chiroptera > Phyllostomidae > Anoura > Anoura caudifer. The sequence goes on along the minus strand of PVKU01015373.1, from coordinate 7,916 downwards.
TACTGGATAGTATAGTTATAAGCTTCATTGGATTCAGAATAAGCATTTTTGGCAAGAATACTTCATAAACAACATTGTATACTTCACATAAGATCACATCAGGAGTATGTTATGGTGTCTTATGATTAGTGATGTAAGTTTTATCCCTTGATAAATCAGGGGGTGATCATCAGCTTCCTTCTGATATTACAAAGCTATATTTTCACATTTATGTTAGTTGGAAATCTGTGGGTTGATACTTTGGCAGCATGTAAATGTCCTATTCCCCAGCCAAGTTTTAGCTGCTGATTTTAGCTACTATTGCTAATGCCTGGTTGAGTCAACTATTATAATGGATGCTGGAAACCACTGATTCTCCAATTCCATATTACGTTTTTATTATTCACTATATTCTGTAAAGAAGAGCTTTAACTTATCCCGTCCCCCTTTTTTGAGGCTCACTGTGGCTTGTGGGTTTTTATTTACTTGGCATTTTATGATTAACTAGTTTTTTTATATTCAAATTATTGCAAACTTTAGCCTCTACAAGCTCATTTTTATAAAGCAACTGGTAAATTCCTTTTTTACTTCTTTAGACACTTGCCTAAATAATAGTTTTCCAAATGACTGCTTGATCTGTTTTAAAATAAAATAACAATGACACTTCAGAATATCACTATTCCATATCCTAAAACATGTCTGTATTCTGATAGTTTTTAGATGTTCATTTCTTATTCTAACATTGGCAGGATTGTCTTTTAGCCAGAATGTAAAAACATATTCATTTTTTCCAACTAAATAACAGGATGGTTATGTATTTTTTAAACAACCAGTGTTGGGGCAACAATAGACAGCTACTGCCAGTCTTCCACTCTCTACAGACATGTATCTCCTGACAGGAGTTCCATCAATGCCAAGATCAAGAAGACTGCAATCTGTCAGTCACAAACTGACTGCTGGTGGTTTGTTTATTTTGTGTTTCCTTGTTGGTGAATTTTTACCCTTTTTCCACACTCATACCTTCTCCAAGCTAATAGACTAAGAAATTGACTTCAGTGTGCTTTAAAAGAAGGAAAGCAGGAGGCATAAAAACTCCCTTTCCTTTTATAAAATAAGCCAGGCTTTCCCTTATTAGCAGCTGTACTCATTCAACAGCAGGATCATCTTTAGTGCCCTAGATTCACTAGACAAGCATGTTTGGAAAGATGCACATCTTTATACTGAGGAAACATTGAAGCATGTAGACAATGGAATTGGTTGTACAGTTGGGCCATGCTGGAACCATCCCTACCTTGGGCTGGCGCTTGCTTGTGCCAGGTGGCATGACAAAGCAATTGGGTCAACAAGAACACACAAAACATACTCCTGTAACCCTGCACTGACCTCAGGGCTTCTTGCTTATGTTATTGTATCTTTTTCAGCAGAAGTGCTGGGTTTTCTCTGTAGCATCAGTTCACATTGTCCAACCTAAAAAATAATATAAATAAGAATTCTGGTCAAGATGGCAGCATAGGCAGAAATGGCTCACTTTTCAAACAACCACATCAAAATTACAACTAAAATATAGAACAATCATCACTCAGAAATGTCAGAAATTGGGTTGAATGGAAGTCTGACAACTACAGAAATAAAGAAACTACATCCATCCAGACTAGTAGGAGGGGTGCAGATGTGGAATGGGCTAGTCCCTCACCTACGTGTGGTGGATAAAAACTTGGGAGGGATATCTCAGGAGCAAGGAGTCCCAGCCCCACACCAGGCCCAATAGCCCAGGGTTGCAATGCCAGGAAGATAAGTTCCCACAACTTTTGGCTGCAAAAACCAGTGGAGATTGAGTCGGTGGAAACACTACTGGAGCTCCAAGTGGTTCCTCTTAAAGAACACACACACTGACTCACCTTCTCAGACTCACTCCCTCTGAGCTTCAGCATTGGAATAGTAGCTTGAAAGGCACCAGTGGTATACAGGGAGACAGTGAAGTGTATGGTGATGCAGACACTGGCCTGCAGTGTCCGCGTCATTATGGATGAAATAAGACATTGACATGGACTACCAAGTCCAGTGGAGTAAAAGGGAGAGCATGGCTTTTCTCTCAAGGGGAGCAAAAGCCTTGGCCCTTGCCATGACTGGCTTTTATTGGGTTTCTGCCCACATTACATTATGGTCCTCATTTACTGTGCACAGGTTCACTTTAGGGGGTTACCTTTTACAGAAAACAAAGGAGATGATGCTGCTAATGACATCACAGAAGGATATTTGCAAATGAAAAGGGAAAAGTGGTTGAACCGGTTACACTCCATACTGGCAGAGTTTTTAGCAAAAGCCATTCTCAAAACTGCCTAGGCACATTGTAGGCCTGATTTCCCATGGGAGAACCTATCTGTGGGCTTGGGTCCTGTGCATCTCTGCATAGGAGCTGGGCCCATGCCATGCAGAACAGTCTCCTACAGTATGGCATTGAGGCAAGCAGAGGCCATTGTCCTTTCTCTAAACCTTTCTCCCACAGAGCCAACCTGATACCATATTTAAGACTCCATCAACCTGGAAAAAACTGTTTGCCCTGCCATGATGTTCCCTTTCAGATACTCTGCCGTACCCAACTTACAGGTCCTCCCAAGCTGCTTTTCCATATGACTGGCTGGTCTTGGCTCATGCTTCACAACTTCCTAAATCCTCTCAAATAAGCAACAGCCAACCTCATTGAGTGCCCAGTCCCCCATACCTCTTGCTAAGGGGCCACAGCCTGACATTAGCAGCAGCCAGCCTAGATTCACAGCTTGACTTCACCTGGGAATCTCCAAGTCTAGCAAAAGTAGCAGCCACCTCAGATTGCTTTATAGCTCAGGCAGGATGGCCCCAAGCAAAACATAGGTCGGGGCTGAACTTGGTCTGCACCACCCAGGGAGCCCCAGAGCCTGTGCACCCAGTGGACAGCTACAGACCACATCAAAGGACCACCACCCTGCCCCTGCACAGCTGATCCTCCAAGGAGGGTGGAAGTTGGTGATCAGTGGTCACAGCCAATCCTTGCAGCTGACTGACCTTGGTAATCTCTCCTATTGACTTGCCAGCAGCAATCAAGTCTCAACTATAAGAGGAAGGAGTACTCAGCTCACAAGAAGGGTGCACCTTGAGTACTCAGCTTGGTTGATACAGGTGGTTGTGCTACTGGACCCTATAGGACACCTACTACATTAGGCCATAGGTAGAGTCATAGTAGCTCTACCTAACACAAAGAAACAAATGCAAGATGTTGCCAAGATGAGGAGACTAAGAAATGTGGCCCAAATGAAAGAAAAGTCCAAAACTCCAGAAAAAGAGCTACATGAAATGGAGATAAGCAATCTGTCAGATGCAGAGTCTAAACACTAGTTATCAGGATGCTCAAGAAACTTAGTGAGGAACTCAACAGCATTGAAAAAAATGCCATTGGAGACAAAAGATACACTAACTGAAATAGAGAGCAACTTATAGGGAAACAACAGCAGAGTGGATGAAGGTGAGAATCAAATCAATGATTTTGAACATAAGGAAGCAAAAATAACCAACCATAATGAAAAAGAAAAAAAGAAAAAAAAAAAACTAGTGTAACAGCCTCTGGGACAACTTCAAGCATTCTAACATTCACATCATAGGGGTGCCAGAAGAAGAGAAAGAGGAAAAAATTGGAAATCTATTTGAAAAAATAATCAAAAACAACTTCCCTAATTTGGTGAAGGAAATACACATGCAAATCCAGGAAGTACAGAGAGTCCCAAACAAGGTGGATGAAAAGAGGCCCACTCCAAGACATATCATAATTAAAATGCTGAAGGTTAAAGGTAAAAAGAGAATTGTAAAAGCATCAAGAGAAAAGCAGTTAGTTACCTACAGGGGAATTCCCATAAAACTGTCACCTGATTTCTCAAGAAAAACTTTATATTTCTTGCCAATCCCTTCTAACCTGCAAAGTCATGAAATGCAGGTATCTACAGCCAAGATTGCTTAACGCAGAAAAGCTAGCATTTAGAAGCAAAGGGCAGATAAAGCGCTTCCCAGACAAGAATAAAACTAAAGGAGTCCATCATCACTAAACCATTATTATATGAAATGTTACAGGGACTTATTTAACAAAAAGAAGATCAAAACTACAAACAATAAAATGGCAAAAATGCATAACTATCAACAACTGAATCCAAAAAACAAACTAAGTAAACAGAGAGAATCATGAATATGGAGTGTTTTGATGGTTATCAGATGGGAAGTGGGTTTGGGAGTATAGGTGAAGAGGTGAAGGGATTAAGGAGTACAAATAGGTAGTACTCTATAGGAAAGAAATCTAAATTCTTTGGCTACACACTGTATACAGTGTGTGTGTATATATATACACATATATACATATATACACATACATACTGTATTTCCTATACTGTATACAGTATAGGAAATACAGTAGCCATAGCACTTAGACCCATGTCCCATGGACATGAACAATGGTATGGGGATTGCCTGAGGGAGTGAGCAGTGCTGAGTGGAGGGGGCAAAGGGGGAAAAATTGGGACAACTGTAAGAGCATGATCAATAAAATATAATTTAAAAAGAAAGCACTAGACATCAGATATAAATTAATTCAATTTTTCATCCTAAAGAAGAGATGCATTTTGCAAGCCTGCAACAGGTAAGGATGCGGTCAGTTCTATGTAAGGTTCTGGAAAGGGTTGAATGTGAACATATAAATATGCTTTTAGTACTCTTCTTAAAACAGACTGTAAATCTTTTCCTGTAGAACTAAATAGCAGACAAAGTTGTTTTTTTTTCCTGCATTTTTTCCCCAACATGAACTTTTTTTTCTTTTTGATAAAAATTACATAATGTACTGCTTCAATTTTTTTCTAAACTGGCAGGAAACAGCTGTAGGCTGAAACATATCAACTATGAAGAACTCTATAGCCTGCATAATTGGATTATATTTTCTGTCCCTAATCAATCTTCCTATACCGACTTACAACATTTTGTTTTTGCTTAATAGTGCATATCTGTGATTAACCATTATATTGTATGTATGTAAGATACTTCAAGTCCTTGGTTAAAAAAAAAGGTAAGGGCAGCAGGAAGAGAGAGAAAGGAAGGCCAGGGGATATAAACCTGGAAGAGGAAACCATGACTAGATTTTAGCATGGTTTCTTTAAGTTACAAGTCATGGTGGACTAATCTAATTTCTTTCTTTAATAAAGGGTTAGCTTGGACCAGTAGATAAGGAAGATAAGGAGCATAGGCACATCTGTTATTTGTACCTTCTGAAATGCCATGATACCTTTCTGGTCAGCATGAACACATCTGTGCTTACAGCAAAACACCAGGCAGGTTCAGACTGCTTGCCTTTAAGCCAAGGTGAATCACAGGAAGCTTCCGGATAGCAGCACTTATGCATGGGCCCAGGCCCTAGCCTCAGGCTCAGTGACTCCAAGTCTTCATTAGTGACTTTGATGAGGCTACTCTTGAGGTCTTTATCCAAGTTCTAATGCAGACCCGTGGTCAAGACGGAGAGGTAGGTAGACATGCTTCACCTCATTGCACAGCCATAAGAAGGATAGTAACTAGCCTCAAAACAAAACAACAACAACAAAAAACAACCAGAACTTCCAGAAAATTAAACTGTATGGAAATCCAAAAACCAAGGACTTAAAGAAGCCATATTCATTCGGATATGGAGGAGTGAGATGGGGAGCCAGGGTAGAGAGGACATGGTGTGGTGGTGGCAAAGCAGCAGCAGTGGCCACTAGAATTGGCATTCCTATATTCACATGTGGTGGATAAAAATTAGGAAGGATACCTGGGGAGCGAGTGATCTAAGCCCCAGGCAAGGCTATGCAGCCCAGGGTTCCAGCATGGGAAATAAAGTCTCTTAACTTCTGGCTATAAAAATCAGTGGAGGTTGAGACAGCAGAAGAAACTGCCAGTCTCTCAGGAGAGTACATTTAAAGGGTCTACACAGTCCTATAACATACACTCTGGGAACCAATACCAGGGCAACAGCTAGAGGGGTGTCAGTCACATAAAGGAAGTGGGTAAAGTAACTGGAAGTGAGCAAGTGCTGGGCAAGCCTCCAGCAGCCAGACAGTGGCATTGTCCCCTGTCCTACCTCTCTCCCATATACAGAGGCACAAAGCAGTGAAGCAGGTTACCCCTCCCTGATGAATACCTAAGTCTCTGCCCCAGACAACTTAACAACTGTGCTAAGACAGGGGCTCAAAGCAACTCTATTAATACACAGAAACAAAAACAGGGAGTCTGCCAAATTCAGGAGACAAAGAAATATGGCCCATATGAAAGAATAGAACAAAACCCAGAAAAAGAACTAAATGAAATGAAGATAGCCAACTTATCAGATACAGAATTCAAAACACCAGTGATAAGGATGCTCAGAGAACTCACTGAGTATGGCAAAACTATAAGGGAAAAAATGAAAGCTATACTAAGTGAAAAAAATCCACAGTACACCAAAAGTGAAGGGAAGGAAGCCAGTGTTCAAATCAATGATTTGGAACATAGGGAATAACTAAACAACTGACCAGAACAGAATGAAGAAACAATAATTCAAAAAAAGGAGGAGAGAATAAGAAGACTCTGGGACATCTCTAAAAGTGCCAACATCCAAATTGTAGGGATGCCAGAAAGAGAAAAGAAAGAGCAAGGAATTGGAAATCTATTTGAGAAAATAATGAAAGAAAACTGCCCTCATTTGGCAAAGGAAATAGACATACAAGTTCAGGAAGCACAGAGTCCCAAACAAGTTGAACTCAAAGAGGAACACCAAGACACATCACGTTTAAAAATGTCAAAAGTTAAAAATAAAGAGAGAATCTAAAAAGCAACAAGAGAAAAGCAGGGAACTACAAAGGAGTTCTCATAAGACTATCAGTTGCTTTCTCAAATGAAACTTTGCAGTCAAGAAGGGACTGGCAAGAAGTATTCAAAGTGATGAAAAGAAAGGACTTATAATGAAGATTACTCTATCCAGCAAAGCTATCATTTAGAATGGAAGGGCAGCTAAAGTGCATCTTAGGCAAATTAAAAGTAAAGAAGTTCATCATCACCAAGACCTTATAATATGAAACATCAAAGGGACTTATTTAAGAAAAAGAAGGTCAAAACTATGAACATTAAAATGACAACAAACACAACTATTGACAACTGAATCTAAAAAAAAACACCAAAAACAAATTAAGCAATAGAACAGGAACAGAATCAAAGATATAGAGATTATTTGGAGAGTTATCAGTGGGAAAGGTGAAGGGGGAGAATGGTGGAAAAGGCACAGAGATTAAGAAGCATAACGAGTTACAGAGAAACAGAAGGTCCGTTATTGTCCGCCTCCTTATGGAAAGATGCATCTCAAAGCCAGTGATTTGTGAAAAGGAAAGGAAATACTTATTTAATGCTATACAAGGTTAAAGTAGTGACTTAACATCTTCATTAAACTATCAATGTCCTTCAGGATACCCACAGATGCCCACAGTGCTTCCTAACTCCCTCTGCCCTAATTCAGGGTACCGTAATTGCAAGGAAGAGAATCACACGTCTGGTATCCAGGCTCTTGACACCATCAGCTGTGTCTTTGTCCAGGCAGGATCTCTAATTAATCCAAAGCCATGTGGCACCTTCTCATGGCCTACTGGCAAGAGTCCTTTCCCCCTTCCTCCAGGCAAAGCCTCTCTTCCTCTCAGGCCACACAGCCAAAGGGAGCACCCCAAAGCCGTGTGGTCCTTCTTCTACCAAAGCTGTGGGGAAGGGGTCCCCACTCTGGCAAAAACTTGTGGCTCTCCCTCTTCACCATAGCTGCAGGGGCCTGTACTCTGGTGAAACCATGTGGAATCTCTCCCTTTGGCAAATCTGCGAGAGGGTCTCCACTCGGGCAAAGCCGAGTGGCAATTCTCTGCTAAAGCCACATGGTGATT
>PVKU01015372.1:0-18620 GCA_004027475.1 Anoura caudifer | reverse complement strand
CTCCCTTGTATGTTACTTCCTTTTTCTCCCTTGCTGCCTTTAAGATTCTCTCTTTGTCTTGGAATTTTGCCATTTTAATTATGATGTGTCTTGAAGTGGGCCTCTTTGGGTTCCTCTTGATTGGGACTCTCTGTGATTCCTGGATTTGTGTGACTTTTTCTCTCATCAAATTAGGGAAGTTTTCCATCATTACTTTTTCGAACAGGTTTTCTATCCCTTGCTCTTCTTCTTCTCCTTCTAGTATCCCTATTATACTGATATTATTATGTTTCATATTGTCTTGCATTTCTCTTAATTCCTCTTCATTCTTTCTGAGCCTCTTTTCCTTTTCTTGCTCTTTCAGGGTGTTTTTTCTACTTTGTCCTGCAACTCACTGATCCGATCTTCTGCTTCATGGATTCTGCTTTTGATTCTTTCTACTGTGTTCTTCAGTTCAGAAATTGTATTCTTCATTTTCTCTTGGCCCTTGACGATAGTTTCTATTTACTTTTCCATGTTGATATAGTTTGCAGTGAGTTCATTGTAATTTCCCTGTAGTTTTTGGTAATTCTCTGTGAGCTCATTGAGGTTCCTTATAACCATTGTTTTGAACTCAATATCTGATAGTTGACTTGCCTCTATTTCATTTAGCATTCTTTTTGGGGCTTCCTCCTTTTCTTTTATTTGGGGATTGTTTCTTTGTCTTCCCATTGTTTGTGAGACTCTTCTTGTCAGCCTCAGCTTCTTAAATTGATCTGTTCTGGCTCCCTGGGTTTACAGTGTGAACTTCTGTGGTAGAATACCTGTGAGATTCAGTGGTTCACTGTCCTTTGGGTATCCTGGTGTTCACAGCTTCCACTGTTTCAGCTGTTGGATGGTCCCTTTTTGGGTCCAGCTCTGGTTTTTTCACAGTTCCAGGTTTTCTTTTGTTTTTTTGTTTTGTTTTGTTTTGTTTTTTGTCTCACCTCGGATCATGGGTGTGAGCTCTGGGTCTTTCACAAAGCCCCCTCCTCCAGTTGCAGGGCCACTGATTGCAGAGCCACCTCCGGTCCTGGTCACAGGGCTGCCCCTGGTCTCAGGGCCTTCCCCGGTCGCAGAGCCTCCCCCAGTCACTCGGCCGCCCCTGGTCGCTTGGCCACCTCCAGTTTCAGGGCCACCCCCAGTCTTGGTCCCAGGGCCACCTCAGGTCACCAGTTCTTTAAGTTATAAGTTTAGGTTGTTCATTTGAGATTTCTCTTTTTTTTTAGGTAGCCATGTATTGCAATCAACTTCCCTCTCAGGGCTGCCTTCACCTAGTCCCATAGGTTTTGGGTTGTTGTTGTTCATTTTCATTTGTTTCTAGGTAGTTTGTATTCTCATTGTTAACCCATTCATCATTTAATAACATGTTATTCAGCCTCCATATATTTTAATGTTTCTGAGTTTTCTTCTTGAGATTGGTGTCTAGTCTCAATCCATTGTGATTTCACAAGATGCTTGATATGATTTCAATTTTCTTGAATTTGTTAAGTCTTCTTTTGTCCTACCATGTGAACTATCCTTGAAAATGATCCATGTGCTTTTGAAAAGAATGTATATTTTGCTTCTTTGGAGTAAAATGTCCTGTAAATATCAATTAGGTGTATTTGATCAAATGTGTCATTTAATGATGCAACATCCTTGTTGACTTTTTGTTTGGAAGATCTATCTATTGTTGACAGAGGAGTGTTAAAATCCCCTACAATGACTGTATTGCTGTCAGTCTCTTTCTTAACATCATCCAGGATTTTCTTTATACATTTAGATGCTCCTATGTTGGGTGCATATATGTTTACAGTGGTTTTATACTCTTGTTTGTCTACTCCCTTAAATATTATATAGTGGCCTTCTTTGTCTCTTATTATGGCTTTTGTTTTGAAGTTTATTTTGTCTGATATAAGTACTGCTACCAAAGTTTTTTTTTTGTCAGGTCCATTTGCATGGAATATTTTTTTTCATCCCTTCCCTTTCAGTCTGAGTAGGTCTTTTGTCCTGAGATGGGTTTCTGGTAGGCATCATATATGCAGGTCATGTTTCTTATCCATTCAGCTACCCTATATCTTTTGATTGGAGCATTTAACCTATTTACATTTAAAGTTATTATTGGTAGGTGTTTGTTCATTGCCATTTTTTTCCTTTTGTGCTTGTCCCCATCCCCCACAGTTCTTCTTCTTCTTAAAGGAGTCCCTTTAGCATCTCTTGCAATGCTGGTTTAGTGGAGCTGTACTCTTTTAGCCTTTTTTCTTTGTCTAAGAAGCACTTTGTTTCTCCTTCCATTTTCAATGAGGGCCTTGCTGGATAGAGCAGTCTTGGTTCCAGATCCTTGCTGTTCATTACTTGGAATATTTCATGCCAGTCCCTTCTGGCTTGTAGTGTTTCTGTTGAGAAATCAGCTAATTGCTTTATTGGAGTTCCCTTGTATGTTACCAGCTCCTTCTCCCTTGCTTCATTTAAGATTCTCTCTTTGTCTTTAAATTTTGCTATTTTTATTGTGATGTGTCTTGGAGTGGGCCTCTTGGGGTTCATCTTAATTGGGACCCTCTGTGCTTCCTGAACTTGTGTGACTTTTTCCTTCACCATGTTAAGGAAGTTTTCTGTCATTATTTTTTTAAGCTGGTTTCTATCCCTGGCTCATCTTTTTCTCCATCTGGTATCCCTATGATGTTAATATTGTTACATTTCATGCCATCCCAAAGCTCCCTTAAACTGTCTTCTTTCTTTTTGAATCTTTTTTTGTTTTGTTTTGTTGCACTGACTGGGTGTTTTTTCCTACCTTGTCTTCCAACCTGCTGATTTGATCCTCTGCTTCATCTAGCCTGCTTTTTAATTCCTTCTAATGTAGTCTTCATTTCAGATATTGTATTCTTCATTTCTATCTGGTTTTTATTTATAGTATCTATGTCCTCTCTCGTGCTGATGTAGTTCCCACTAAGTCCCTTGAACATTCTTATGACCATTACTTTGAACTCTATGTCTGATAAATTATTTCCCTCATTTTCATTTAGCTCTTTTTCTGGGGGTTCATCTTTTCCTTTCATTTAGGGTGGTTTCTTTTCTCCCCATTTGATGTGACTGTTTTTGTTTGTTTCTTCATATTATATTGATCTATTTTGACTCCCTGTCTTCATGGAGTGGACTTCTGTGGTAGGAGCCCGTGGGGCTCAGTGGTGTAGTCTCTTTAACCTCCTATGTTACTGTACAGGTCCTGACAGAAAAAAAAAAAAAAACTCACAACAGAAAAAAATACCCCCTGCAACAATAGCAATATCCATGACAAATGAGCAGAGATCAATAAATGTGAAAAATGAATAAGAATATTATAAAAGAAGTAAAAAAATATAAGATGACTAGAGGAAAGAAAAGATGATTTTGAGGGATAAAAGGAGGAGAAATAATAAGAGTAGGGAATAGAAACAAGATAAAAAAGGGAAAATGAAATGTAAAATGTAAATAAGAAAAGGAAGGAAGAAGGCAAAATAAAGCAAGAAAAGGGAAGAGTAAAATATGAGGTTTGAAATAATAAAAAAGAGAAGTGTGGAAAAATAGGAACAAAGTTGAGGAAAAACAACAGCTTTGGCAATGTCAATGACAAATGAGCAAAGACCAACAAAGGTGGAAAGAGAATAAGAATATTGTAAGACAGAAAAAAGAATATGATATGACTAAAAAAAGAAAAATGATTTTGAGAGGACAGAGGGAGGAGAAACAACAAGAGTGAGGAATAGAAACAAGACAAAGAAAGGGAAAAAATAAAATTTAAACCAAAAGTAGAAAGGGAAGGAAAAAATGCAAAATGAAGTAAGACAAGGAAAGAGTAAAATATGAGATTTGACATAAAAATATTGAACAAATAGAAACAAAATTGAAGAATAATGAACTACAACAGCAATATCAATGACAAATGAGCAAATGTTAATAAAGTTGAAAATAGAACATGATTATTAAGAGACAGAAAAATATATGATGTCTAAATAAAAGAAAAAATGATTTTGAGAGGATAGAGGAAGGAGAAATAAGAGTAAGGGACAGGAAGGAGGTAAATAAAGTGAAAAAATAAATTTAAAAATGAAAATAACAAAATAAAGGAAATAAGGAAAGCAAAATGGAGTAGAAAAGGGAAGAGTAAAATATGAGATTTGAAATACAAAAAAAGATAGTGAACTAATAAAAACAAAATTGAAGAAAAAGGAAAAATGTTAAAAAGCTATGTGAAAGAAAAAACCATGCAAACAGTGAAAAGGAATGAGGTAGAATTCATCTCAGTAGAGTCCAGTGCTTGGCTGCAAGCCTCTCCTTCTGGATCCAATACTGGCAATGTCAGTTGCTGACCCCATCTAGCTAGAGGCAGCCTCCTTGAGGCTACAAGTGATCCACAGTCTGCGGCTGTTCTTCAGGCATGGCTGTGTGTGGGATGGTCCTCGCTGCTCTGCCCTACTGGCTTTTCATCAGCACACGGCCCAGAGGTGGGTCATGCAAGGTCCAAAAGCACGTCAGTTACCATCTCCACCTGCTTCTGTCTGCAGTCTTGCCATTAGTCTTAGCTCCACCACTGACCCATCTGAGAGGGCTTCTGGTGTGATCAGGAGGATGGGGCCCCTGGATCCCCCATGGGAGGCACTGTTCAGACTTCAAGGATGATGGAAGGTGTGTTCCCCCTGCCCCTGCACCATACACCTTAGTCTGTCCCAGATCATTTCCAATAATGTAAAGTTTCTGATGAGTCCATTTCACGTGAGGGCCCAGTCTGTGTAAACGGGGCAGCTCTTCTGCCTGACACTGCTGGCATCTCTGTGTAGAGCCTTGAATTCTCCTTGCTGTGCCAGTTTCTTCACTCTCTACCCAGCTGGCTTCAGAGGACACCCAAGGAACCAGCATGTCCTGTCCTGGTTGAGAAAAGTTCAGAAAGTCTGCCTTTAGTATCTCCCTTTCTTTCCCCTGCAGATATGTGCCAGGCAGGGGGCTCCTGAACCTGGCTGGACTGTTCTGCTAGAGGTAAATGAGCATGCCTCTCCCTTCCTAGATGTTTTTACTCAATGGGGGTGGGGGAGTGGGTCTGCCTGGTTGCAAAGAATCTCTGGTGCTCAACTTTTGCCCATCTAAATCCCAAACCACTGCCTTTGCAGGAGACTCAGACCAGAACTCTGTATTCTGTGCATCCCCCATCCATTAACCAATCTGTGTGGGGCCTGGCAAACCCCTTGTTGTGCAACTCCCTGCCCAGCTGGATTCAGTGGGAATGAACTGCACTTTCAATCTCATCTCTGCTGGAAGAGCAGTTATGTGCGGGGTCTTTGCTCAGCCATGTTTCAGCTCCTTTTTAACAAGTCTCTAGGCTGTTCTCACACCACAGGTCTGAGTGCTGCCTGGTCCTCTGCACATACTCCCTTCCCAGAAAGCAAAATGTCTCTCACAATCACAGCTGCCTGCAGCCTGCTGGTACCTGTGACAGACCCAGGTGCAGCAACCCACTTGTTTTGGGAGATTGAGTGCCTATTTGGAACGCTCCAGTTTTGCATTGCCTTACATGTGTGCTGCTTGCTGTGTGTGTGTAACATGGGTCTCCCAGAGTTTGTATATCCTCCCAGGCCTCTCTCAGTTAAGCCTGGGTATCCCTACGTGGGATTAAAGCTCCCTGTTCCAAGATGGGAGGGAGCTCCAAAGCTGTGATTTCTATCTGGTCTCTCCACTGCTGCAGGCACCATGTACAGGGTATTTCCCCTTCGACTTATAACATCTCCTTACCAGATGGTATGAAGTGTTTTCTGTATTCCTGGGCTTCAGAACTTCATATTAGCTAAGATTCCATTGATTGTTGTCAGAAAATCAGCTGAAAATCTGATCTGGGAGAAAGAGCAAGTGGGCCCAGCTTCCACCTACTCAACCGCCATCTTCTTGAAGCCAAAATCATGAATTTTTGAATAGTTATTTCTTATTCTTTTTACTTCACTTCAGTGTTTTAGGATTGTGGTGTCTTTAAACTTTGCTCTTTCTCCAAACTATTTACAAGGAAATTAGAAGAACTGAAATGGCAAGAAAGAAAATATGATAAGGTAGTAAGAAATAAGACGTGTATAAGGAATTTACTTCTTAAAATCAGGGAAGGCTTCATAAAAGATGAGTGAGTTCCCTATGTTATCCTTTGATTAAAATAACAGTCACTTATTATTTCAATAACTAGTCAGGGGTAGGAAGGAAGGGCAGTTTCTCCAGCATAAAGAGTATAACCAGAATATGGGAAGGTAGAGAGTGTGTTTTTAAATAGAAGGTGTACAAGGGGAAAGAGGAGAGGAAACTCAGAGAGGCGGGTGAGACAATGCTGGAGAGCACAACTTCCAGTCTAGCAGGGTAATAGAGAAAGCCCAGAAGACCCATCCTTCAGAGACAGATGGGTCATTCTCTGGAGGAGCCACCAATGTGGACTTTATGGCATTTAGATTTTCTGCAGCAAACTGAGAAAGATTGATCTTCTCTCAATATAGTAGTTGTCAGTTTTTGAAACCAAAGCCTCAAAGACAGAAATACACAACTGTTGGGCAGATGGGGCACCCATAGAAAGTTGTGACGCCGCCTGCCAAGCCATTTATTCTGGTAATGTTTTGGGGCATAAGACAATTTGGAATTTTACAGCAAGTGTAATACAACATAGGTATTATTGTTAAGCAAAGCCTGTTTGTGTAGTGCTTAAGCTTTTCAATAATTAAAGGGGATTTCAGATGGTATTATTTAGGTTTGTTTTGGGCATAGTTTCTCCATGGACTATGTACATGAAGTATTCTTCTCTTTATAGAATATTTTAGAATTTGGTTTACTATAAAATATAAACTCTAAAGTTAATAAACAGGGTGGCATTTGGTGCCAAGGATTAAATATTTACTGGTAAAATACACAGTGATGAAAAGGACTTTCAAACAGGTGATAAATCATATGGTCTGAGCTCTGTATTAAATATTTTTTACCAGGGAAAAAATAAAACTCAGATCAAGGGGAAAAGTTAACCCATTGTTGTGGATGCCTAAGGCTGAATTGTGAAGATCACCATGTATTCCTTAAAAAAAAGAAAAAAGAAACAAAGGAAACGACAGAGGTTTTATTTAATCTATGAAATAATTAATGTATTTAGTGAAATAAAGAATGCTGACATGCCTCACTTCCCTCAGCCATGCTTGATTCCTTCTTGAACAGTCCTCTCCTGCCCAGTCTTCCCTACTTCACCCGTCTTGTGTACTGGTAGGAGTCCAGCTGCACAACAGTTGAGAGTGTAAGATCTGCAGCTAGTCTGTCTAGATTCAAATTCTGACTCTGCTAATTCTTGCATTATTTAAACTCCTTGTTCTTCAATTAATTCATCCACAAAATGAATATATCAACAGTACTACATAGATGGTTTGTATACAGATTAAATAAATATATATATACACAACTTGTGGGTTTTTTTCAATTGACCTGTGCAACTCAAACCCACATTTCTTCCAAGGTCAACTGGCCATTGGAAATCCAGATACATAGGGGGCCAACTTAATTTATATGCAAATTTTGGATTGCGCCTGGTGGTCATACCCCCACCTCCCCCACAACGCCATTGAAAGGAGATGTACATACACACACACACAATCACTTAGAACACAGCCTAGAAAAGAGCAGTCTCCAGATTACTGTTTTTTATCTCCCCCTTCAATTTTTCAAACATTACCCATCTTCAAAACCTAGCTTAATGTGGTAATAAACTCTTTCCTCATTGCAAACCTTCCCTAAATATACATAGCCTTTTAGGTCTGTACTTTCTTTTTGAATATCTAATTGTTTATTATGTATTATTTCAAATTGTTTTATAATTTCCCTAATACATTTTTCTGAGAGACAGAGAGACAAAATTTTTTTTAAATCTCTTTCAGTTGTATGTCTCTAGAAAAGGATGACATCAATAGTGTGTGCCCACATATTATATGTTGATGGAGAGCCTAGTATGTGCATTCTGCTAAAAAGTAGACATAGTTCCTCATCCTCTAGCTTGGATAGTGAGGGAGGTGGGTGTAAAGCATGTTCCCTATGTGTTGGCTCACACTTGGTCTGAATAGATCTCGTCTTGACAAAGTATTACTTAAGATAAATGGATGGATGAATGGACCAACATGAAAATTGTAGAAAAAAAAATCTTCAGAACAAAAACAGAAAAGTTAGCCTCTGGAAATAATTTACTGCACAAAGCAAGAGTAACTTTCAGATTATATCTGTTTCGAATTATTTGCAAGGCATAGAAAAAGACCATGAAAAAAGAATGTGTTGAGATAAAAATCCAACAGGCAAGATGCTGTTTAGGAGTACTGAGTCAAGGGAAACACTGTGGTAGGGAAATGGGGGTGAGAAGAGATGGGAAGGAGAGGAAGGCGGAGAGGGAGAGAATGAGAGGGAGAAACTGATACTGTGATATTATGATGTACTTTAATTCTATTTCCATTAAATTCTGTGCTCACGAAGAGCAGCTAAGTGATTTTCTGCACTTTGAGACTTATGTTCTTAATTAGACTCACTTATGCAACAACATTAAAAACATACGACTGGTGGAGGCACCAGGAAGAAATAGGGACCAGCCGAATGAAGGTCAATGCTTTTCCTGGGAGAGATAATAAGAATGGCTGAATGCTATGCTCTCTTCTGTTTTCTTACTCATTTTAAAGACAAGGGGCTCTAAACAGAATCTCAGGATCACAGGTCATGATCAAGAACATTTTAGACATGCCCTGGCTTTAGGATAGGGAGGCCCTCATTTAAATCATATCTAAAAGATAAGTTTCCTTATAATTCTCCAGAGAGGGAGATTCAATAGGTTTGGTGAATGGAGCTATTCTGCCAGTCATGTTTCTATGTGAAATCCTGTATTCTATAAAGAGATTTTCCTAATAAGTGAAAGCAAAATACAGAGTAGTGGCAAAATCTCTTATAAAAATCCTAGAGAGAAAGTCATAAGACTTGGATTTTATTTCCAAGCTCTTCTGTTAATTTCTTAAGTATTTCTGTCTAAACCACCAAACTTCTGAGGCTTGGTTTCCTGGAAAGGAAGAGCACAACAAGCCTTATCTACCAAAATAAAAAATGGCAACCACTAACCATTTATCAGCACATTTAAGGCACAAAGCACTTCTAGTGTACACATTATGTTTTTTGAAGATGATAGATTTGAATGTTAAACAGTTAAAAGATGAGTTTTAAAATTAACAGCAAAAGTTCAAGTGAGGAGAAAAAATATGCAAATATCCTTACTTGCTTCCCCATTCATCCCAGCCCCATTTAATGCCTCTTGCAAATTAAATTCCTACAAGTGTTCAATTTTATAACTTGATTTCCAAGTTTCCTGGATTTTTTTCTACATCTTGCATATACAATATATCTACTTATTTCAAACACTTTTGCCCCAAAGGAAATAACCTATGCTCCCATAATGACAACTGAAACCTTCAGAATATGTGGCTGAAAATGGTGACTACAGTTATGATGAAGATGGTGACACTATGTTAGAGGTGGAAACACGGAGTGATGAAATCCTACCATACATTTTCAAAGGAAGTAGCTCTAAAGCTGCCTGTGTGACCCAAGTTTCCAAATCTTCAATAAGGTTCCATTTAAACACATAACACATGCACACAAAAGCCTCAGCAAATACCAAATCACATTAGTTTAACTAACAAACCAAATCTGAAAGCCTTAGGCGAAAGTTTTCACAAAGCACATTGGGAGAAATGCCAGCTTAGATGATCATAGAAGTTTTGATTAGGGGTTTGCCCACATCTTAAATAAATAAATGATGGCCATCCTTACCACCCAGAATAGTGTTCCTTGAATGGAATTATTACTGTATGGGAAGACAAATACTGAAATTTGAAGCAGAAGTGTTCTATGCATTGACATTAAACCATAAGCAATGAACCAAGAAAATGACTAGGTAAAGGAAGCAGCTCCTTGTTGCCTGCTGTTTCTCCTTGTTTCCAACATCCACAATTCCTTCACACCATTTTATATGCTCTTCCCTCGGATGTGGGGCCTTCACCATCATATTACCTCCTGGTAAATTCTTCATCCACCTTAAAATATGCCCTTCTCTCTGAATCCTGCTCCAGCCCCCTCATCATCACTGTATTGTCATAGCCACAACTTCTATCACAGTTCATCTCAGGAGACAATAGCACTAGCCCTGGAGTTAAACACCAGAATTCATACCCAGGCTTCAAGTTACCTGAGTAGGTTATGGAACCTCAATTCTCCTTTTTTAATTGTCTTAAGTATAGTTTATTGATTATGCAATTATGGTTGTCCCATTTTCCCCCTTCACTCCCCTCCATCCTGCACACCCTCTCCTACCCACATTCCCCCCTCTTTAGTTCATGTCCATGTGTCATAAGTTCTTTAGCTTCTGCATTTCCCATACTATTCTTACCCTCCCCCTGTCTATTTTCTATCTACCATCTATGCTACTTATCCTCTGTACCTTTTCCCCCTCTCTCCTCCTCCCATTCCCTGTTGCTAACCCTCCATGTGATCTCCATTTCTGTGGTTCTGTTCCTGTTCCAGTTGTTTGCTTGGTTTGTTTTTGTTTTAGGTGTGGTTGTTAATAATTGTGAGTTTGCTGTCATTTTACTGTACATGTTTTTTTTTTTTATCTTCTCTTTCCTAGATGAGTCCCTCTAACATTTCATATAATAAAGGCTTGGTGATGATGAACTCCTTGAACTTGACCTTATCTGAGAAGCACTCTATTTGTCCTTCCATTCTAAATGAAAGCTTTGCTGGATAGAGCAATCTTGGAAGTAGGTCCTTGCCTTTGATGACTTGGAATACTTCTTTCCAGCCCCTTCTTGCCTGTAAGGTCTCTTTTGAGAAATTAGCTGATACTCTGATGGGAACTCCTTTGTAGGTGACTGTCTCCTTATCTCTTGCTGCTTCAAGGATTTTCTCCTTCATTTTAATCTTGGCTAATGTAATTATGATGTGCCTTGGTGTATTCCTCCTTGGGTCCAACTTCTTTGGGACTCTCTAAGCTTCCTGGACTTCCTGGAAGTCTATTTCTTTTGGCAGATTGGGGAAGTTCTCTTTTATTATTTGTTCAAATAACTTTTCCACTTGTTGCTCTTTCTCTTCTCCTTCTGGTACCCCTATAATCTGGATGTTGGAATGATTAAAGATATCCTGGAGGTTCCTAAGACTCTCCTCATTTTTTTGAATTCTTGTTTCTTCATTCTTTTCTGTTTGGTTGTTTCTTTCTTCCTTCTGGTCCACTCCAATGATTTGAGTCCCAGTTTTCTTCCCATCACTATTGGTTCCCTGTGTATTTTCCTTTATTTCACTTAGCATAGCCTTCATTTTTTCATCTAATTTGCAACCAGATTCAACCAATTCTGCAAGCATCCTGATTACCAGTGCTTTGAACTATGCATCTAATAGGTTGTCAATCTCTTTGTCGCTTAGTTGTATTTTTTCTGGAGCTTTGATCTGTTCTTTTATTTGGGCCAATTTTTTTTGTCTTGATATGCTTGTTATCTAATGAGGGATAGAGCCTCAAGTGTTCACCTGGGCAGATCAACCCAGTTGCTGGGTTGTGATGCTGTATGTGGGGCAAGGGTCAGAGAGGAAACAATGGCACTTGCTCCACTCTCTGCTGGATTTCAGTCACTTCTGCTGCTTCTCCCAAGCACACTTGGCCCTTCTGGTGCTGAATTCCCAGGTGGTTGGGCTTTTGTACATTCTAGGACCCTGTGGATCTCTCCAATGAACTCTCCTGTGAGGCTAAGAGTTTCTCCTGCTACCTCAACCCCCACCAGTGTTTTCAATTGTTTTGAGGCTTTATTTCTCCACGTTGGAACCCTGGGTTGCATGGTCTGTCTTGCTCCCCAGTTTTACCATGTTTATATGCATATGAATGTGGGACCACCTGGTCCACCAGCTGCCTTGTGCGCAGTGCTCCTCCACAATCTGCCACCTCACTGGGTCCGCCCACTACTGCCTGGAGAGCCAGGGTCCGCCAGCCTCTGCTTTGCCATGGGCCCTCTCTGCCCAGCTGCCCAAATCCACCCCTCCTACCAGTCTGGATGAATGTTTCTTCTTTAACTTCTTGGTTGTCAGACTTTCATACAGTTCAATTTTCTGTCAGTACTGGTCGTTTTTTGTTTGTTTGTTTGTTTCTACATTTTTGTTGTTCTTATTTTGGTTGTGCAAGGAGGTGCAGTGTGTCTACCTATGCCTCCATCTTAGCCAGAAGTCCTGTTCCTCCTCTTAATCTGAGATAATAATAACTGCCTTCATTGAGTTGTGGTGAAGAATAAAAAGACAATCTATGTCCAAGGCTTGCTGCAGTGTGGGGACAAATTAATCAAGAAAAATTGCTTTTTTTTTACCACATTTTAAAAAATTATCTGGAGAGACAGAAGATGACATCAAGATAGGTGAGCACAGAGTTCACTTGTCCTTGTACATGGATAAAACACCTAGCTGATCTTCTGAGGAACAGAGAGAACAGCCAATGGTACCCCAGCACATATAAAGTTTGGAGACAAAAAATTGTAGAAGACATTGAAAATCAGATGGTAAGGAAAGTGCTTAAGGACAATAAGGTCCCTGAGTCCAGCTCAGGGACCAGGGTGGCTGCAGCCCCTGGACCGGCGCCCATTGGGTCTGCTGCAGGATTCTTGGGAGAAAGCTGAGTCAACAACTCCCTCCCCAGCCAAACAGGGTTTGAGCAGCACTGAGTGAGACCTTGAAGTCACAGGGAGGGAAATAAGGATGAAGTGGCAAACACACAGGGGCTGTGTGCACCCACGGAGACTGTGGATGCTGGCTGGGGAGAATTGGGCCATGATGGGCCCTGACCAGGATAGTCCCTGGTCTGGGTGGAGAGTGGGGCAGTGTGAGATGCCAGGCCCTTGTATGGAGCAGCAGGCTTGAGCAGGAAGAATTTTTCAAAAACAAAAAGTGAAAAAAAAGAGACTCTCAGTGGCTGTTTGGGGAATTCTCCTGCAACAGCCACCCTGGCCTCTGCACCCCTAATCCTGCCCCGCTGTGCAGTGCTCCCCCAGTGGTATGGAAGGCCCTGCACTTACATCCAAAGCCCCGGGGACTATGTGCACCCAAATCTGTGGGATAGGTGGCTACCCATCCCACCACACCTGCAGGCTCAGGACATAGCACACCTAACCCCACTGCCCAGAAGCACCATGCACCCAACCCCTGCACCCTTGGGGAAGCAGCAGAGGAGGCACACACCTGCATTGGCAGGAACAGCCACTGCAGCACCCCTTCCCTGCAGGGCTGACCAGCTCTCTAAGGGAAAGGAGGAGACACTCCCACAGAGGAGAACTGCAGGGCTCAGGGAATCAGCAATCCCCAGAAAGACTTAACTCAGTGGGGAGGCTGAACTAGCCTGAAGGGGTGCTGAGAGTCCCTAGCATCTAGGACAGGAAAGAGAGAGAAGGGTGTGTGTGAATTGTCCCTAAGCAGCGTACCTCAAGGACAGTGCAACTGGTGGACTGAAAGCCAAGGCTGGGCGCAGAAGGGGACTGGAGGCCAGGTAACGAACAGACAAACTGGGCTGGAGGCTGAGCTAGTGCTGTGCAGGAAGGGGGAAAAGTGGAACAAATAGCCCCTCAGCCTGCTGCTGCCAGGAAGACCAGCAGAACTGGCTTAGCCAGTTTGAAGCCAGCAGGAGGCCTTTTTCTTTTTAAGTAATTTTTTTCTTTTAACTCCTTCTTCCTTTCTTTCCTTCTGTCTTTTTTTATTCCTTCTTCCTTTCTTTCCATTTTTGTCTCTTCTACCTTTCTTCTTCCCTCACAAGTTTTTTTTCCCCAGAAGTGAGACAACAAAACCTGGAACTATGAACAGACCAGATTTGGACAAAAAGATGGGTCATCCCAACAGCTGAGACAATGAGACAAATTTCACTTTTCTACTATAGAGAACTTGCAAGTTCTCTATATTGTATAGTTCTCTTATTGTATATTTGTATTATTATTTTTTATTATTCTTACATCTTTCATTTTATTAGTATTTTTGTATTTCTCTTCTTTCTGTTTAGTCTTCTTCACTTGACTGGTTAAATTGTATTGTTTGACTGGTTTCCCTTGTTTTCTCTTTCATAGTGTATTTTTCATTTGCCATCTTTCATTTCAGTTGTGTTCCATTAGCACACTACTCTAGGTTCTATACTTCCTATTCTTGTTATCCAAATCACATAGATCTGTCATATAATTGTTGCTCCATTATTATTGTAAATAATTGCTATTCCATAAAATTGTAAATACTACACAGTACCCCTCCCAAATCTTAGCCCACTTCACCGTTTCCTGAACTTTATTACTGTTGTGTTTAACTTTATTCTCTCACACATTACACCTATTTTCTATCCTTTATTCTCATTTTCCCTCACAATCTGACCTCCCACAGCTCACTGCTTTCTATATCCAACTCACAATCCTTCCCCCTCCCAACAAGAGTCTTATCTTCTTTCAACCCTTTCTAAAAAGTGGCTACTTGGGTGAAATATCATGGTTAATACTATATATATCCAAAGGATCTCCTATCTCTTCTCTATGGGTTGGTATATTAAATACCATAGAATACACTCCTGCTGTCTTAACCATTTTGCCTTCCTCCTCCAACTGATCACAAAAAGAGTAGGTGGAAGCTGTGAACACCAGGATACCTGTTGGAAGAGGAAACCCACCAACAAAGGAACCACCAATAGATAACAACAGAAGAAGGTGATGGAGGGAATGGAAGCCACACTAACTCAACCCAGGACCTATATGGAAATACAGCTAAATGGTGGAGAAATTACTCAAAACAAACTGAACAAGAGCAAGAGAGAATCCTCAAAACCTTGTACACATGGAAGAACCAGCTTCAACACAACCTGCCCACACCTGCACAACAGAATACAAGACATAGTAGATGGAGTGACCCTCAGTTAACCAGATGGAGGGAAGAACCCACCAAAGAAAGACCCAATAACAATCGAAACCCAAATACATACACAGAACCAACATAAATGACAGCCAAGACCAGTGAGCTCAGGAGATCAAGAAGACTGCACTGCTGAATCTCACAGGTTTTTTACCATAGAATTTCACACCATAAACCCAGGGAGTCAGAACAGATCAATTTAAGAAGCAGAGGCTAACAAGAAGAGTCTCACAAACAATGGGAAGACAAAGAAAAAATCCCCAAATAAAAGGAAAGGAGGAAGCCTCAGAAAGAATGCTAAATGAAATAGAGGCAAGTCAACTATCAGAGATTAAGTTCAAAGTAATGGTTATCATGAAGCTCAATGAGTTCACAGTGAATTATCAAAAACTACAGGGTAACTACAATGAACTCACTGCAAACTGCATCAACATGAAAAAGGAAATAGAAACTATCAACAAGGGCCAAGAGGAAATGAAGAATACAATTTATGAACTGAAGAACATAGTAGAAGAAATCCAAAGCAGGCTCAATGAAGCAGAGGATTGAATCAGTGAGCCAGAGGAAAAAGTAGCAAAAAACACTGAGAATGAGCAAGAAAAGGAAAAGAGCCTCAGAAAGAATGAAGAGGGGTTAAGGGAAATGCAGAACAACATGAAATGTAATAATATCCATATAATGGGGATACCAGAAGCAGAATAAGAAGGGCAAGGAATAGAAAACCTGTTTGAAAAAGTAATGATGGAAAACTTCCCTAATTTAATGAGAGAAAAGTCACACAAATCCAGGAAACACAGAAAGTTCCAATCAAGAGGAACCTAAAGAGGCCCACCCCAAGACACATCATAATTAACATGGCAAAATTCCAAGATAAAGAGGGAATCTTAAAGGCAGCTAGGGAAAAACAGAAAGTAACATACAAAGGAGCCCTGATAAGACTAGCAGCTCACTTCTCAGTTGAAATACTCCAAGCCAGTAGGGAATGGCAAGAAGTATTACAAGTAATGAGAACCAGAGGCCTGAAACCAAGACTACTTTATCCAGCAAGGCTGTCAATTAAAATGGAAGGCCAAATAACGAGCTTCCCAGACAAAAGAAGCCTCAAACAATACACCTCCTCCAAACCAGCTCTACAGGAGATGCTAAGGGTTTGCTTTAAAAACAGGAAGAAAAACTGTGAAAGAGAGAGGAACACAGGTACAAAAAATGGCAATGAATAAGTACCTATCAATAATAACCTTAAATATAAATGGATTAAATGCTCCAAACAAAAGACATGGAAAACAGAATGGATAAGAAAACATGACCCACATGTATGCTGCCTATAAGAGACCCACCTCAGAACAAAAGACCTATAAAGACAGAAAGAGAAGGGCTGGAAAATAATATTCCAAGCAAATGGACAAGAAATAAAAGCAGGGGTATCAATACTCATATCAGACAAAAAAGACATTAAAAAAGAGCCATAAAAAGAGACCCAGAGCCTTGCCTGGTGTAGCTCAGTGGATTGAACGCAGGGTGCAAACCAAAGGGTCACCAGTTTGATTCCCAGTCAGGGTACATGCCTGGGTTGTGGGCCAGATCCCCAGTTGGAGGTGTATGAGAAGCAACCACACATTCATTTTTCTTTCCTTTTCTTTCTCCCTCCCTTACCCTCTCTCTAAAAATAAATAAATAAATTCTTTAAAAAAAAAAAGAGACCCAGAGGGTCACTTCATACAACTCAAGAAAAGAATCCATCAAGAAGATATAAGCATTGTAAATACATATGCACCCAACATAGGAGCACCCAAATTCATAAAGAAAATCTTGGAGGACTTCAAGAAAGATATTGACAGCAGCACAATTATAGGGGATTTTAACGCCCCACTGTCAAAAATGGAAAGATCTACCAAACAAAATATCAAAAAAGATATTGTGGCATTGAACAACACTCTAGATGAAATGGACTTAACTGATATATAGAGAGCCTTTCATCCCAAAGAAGCTAAATGCACATTCTTTTCAAATGTACATGGAACATTTTCAAAGATAGACCAAATGATAGGACACAAAACAAGCCTCAACAAATTCAAGAAAATTGAAATCATATCAAGTATTTTCTCCGACCACAAGGGACTGAAATTAGAGACCAACCTCAAGGAAAAAACACCAAAACACTCAAAATCATGGAGGATGAATAGCATGCTATTAAACAATGAATGGGTCAAGAATGAAATTAGGGAGGAAATCAAAAAGTTTCTGGAAACAAATGAAAATGAACTCACAACAACCCAAAACTTATGGGACACAGCAAAGGCCATCCTGAGAGGAAAGTTCACAGTGATACAGGCCTACCTAAAAACAAAACAAAACAAAATCCAGAAACATTTCAAATAAACAATCTAACCCTACATATCCAAGAACTGGAGGAACAACAACAAAGACAACCCAGAGCAAGGAGAAGGAAGGAAATAACCATGATCAGAGCAGAATTAAATGACATAGAGACTAAAAGCACAATTCTAAGGGTCAATGAATCCAGGAGCTGATTCTTTGAAAAGATAAACAATATAGACCAGCCTTCAAGCAGGCCCATCAAGAAAAAAAGAGAGAAGACCCAAATAAACACAATCAGAAATGAGAGAGGAGAGATTACAACTGATACCAAAACACAGAAATACAAAAGATTGTAAGAAATTACACGAAGAACTACACACCAAGAAATTCGAAAACCTAGGTGAAATGGACAAATTTCCAGAAAAATATAATCTACCAAAACTCAATGAAGAAAAAGCAGAAAGCCTGAACCAACCAGTGACACCCAATGAAATTGAAACAGTAATTAAAAAGCTTCTGACATACAAAAGCCCTGGACCAGATGGTTTCACAGGAGAATTTTACAAAGCATTTAAAGGAGAGCTAACCCCCATCCTCCACAGATTATTTCAAAAAATTCAAGAAGATGGAAGACTCTCAAACTCTTTTTATGAAGCCAACATCATCCTAATCCAAAAACCAAATAAAAACATAACAAAGAAGGAAAACTTCAGGCCCATATCGCTGATGAACATAGATGCTAAAATCCTCAACAAAATATTGGCAAACTGCATCCAGCAATACATTAAAAAGGTCATACACCATGACCAAGTGGGATTTATTCCAGGGATGCAAGGATGGTACAATATTCACAAATCAATAAACATAATACACCACATAAGCAAAACAAAAGACAAAAATCATGTGATCATAGCAATAGAAGTGGAAAAGGCATTTGATAAGATACAGCACCCATTTATGATAAAAACACTCAGCAAAGTGGACATAGAGGGAGCATTCCTCAACATAATAAAGGCCATATATGAAAGACCTACAGGAAACACCATACTCAACAGATGAAAACTTAGAGCTTTCCCACTAAGGTCAGGAACAAGACAAGGATGCCCACTTTTACCACTTCTATTCAACATAGCACTGGAACTTCTAGCCACAGCAATCAGACAAAAAAAAAAAAAAAAAAAAAAAAAAAAAAAAAAAAAAAAAAAAAAAAAAAAAAAAAAAAAAAAAAAAAAAAAAAAAAAAAAAAAAAAAAAAAAAAAAAAAAAAAAAAAAAAAAAAAAAAAAAAAAAAAAAAAAAAAAAAAAAAAAAAAAAAAAAAAAAAAAAAAAAAAAAAAAAAAAAAAAAAAAAAAAAGAAAAGAA